>BQNB010020471.1:0-57052 GCA_026074375.1 Tanacetum coccineum
CTCTATCAGTACTAACTTGAACTAACAGACTTAACTTTAATACTAACAATATTAAGTCTGTTTACAATATTTTCCTAACAAAGGCTTTGATTTTTTTGCACTTCTGTCCAATGTGAAAGATCTTCAGGCTCATGCTATTAAACAAAAGGAAGCGTCAGCTGCCTGTACAAAGTCTTCTACCAATATGGCTTGGAATCTTAGCTCAAGAATGACTGCCATTGAAATCTCTTAGACTGCTCTTAAAAGTGAAGTCTCCTCTCTTAGGCAGGACACTTCAGAGATAAAATCTAGGTTGGCAGAGATTTATCAGGCTTTCAAGGGTCAACCCTATTCAGCTCCCTCAAGGAGTGTCACTCCAACACTCGCTCTCACTCACATTCCAACAAATTTTGAGGGGGAAATGCTACTAACACTGCCACTAAAGAACCTCCTTTTCACACTGAGGGGGAGACTGGAGACACAACAATGGCAATTTCAATATCATTAATTCATCCCACTAAAGTCTAACCAACTCATGATCAACCAATCACCTCAGTAATCTCTCATCTTGAAAGCTCTCACGCAACTCCAAGAATTGATAAAGCAAAAGTGATTGCAACTGAGTCGGATGAGGATCCCTCAAAAAGACTAGTGTCTGCATCAACCATCATTCGTCCTGACCCTGATGAACCAGTTAGAGTGGAATTCATGATAAATGAAATTTTTTTACCTCACTGAATAAGATATTCAAGAATACTAGGATAAATAAGAGAAAATGAAGAAAGCTGCTGAGGAAGTAAAACTTCTTGCTATGTCTAGGCCTGAAGTAATTAAAGTAGTACAAGAAGAGGTTGAAAAGATTAGACTTGACCCAAGAAAAATTGCAAGTGCCAAAGCAGGTGAGAAGTTTAAAAAGGCTCAGGATGCTGAGCATGAAGTCCTCAAGAGAGAGCACTATAAAAAGGTTAAAAGACTGACAGAGCTCAACAGAATGAGAGCTGAAGAATACATGTGGACTATGACAAACAGAATCAAGCCTGAACCTATCACTAATGTCAGAATTCATCCTGACACCAAGCCTATTGTAGCATCTGTATTCAGGAACAATGATAAAAGAAACTTTGAAGTTCAACAACCATTCAAGTTTTCAGACTTTGGAATCACTGAATTGGACGAATTAGGTCCAATCACACAAAAGAAAAAGATATCCGTTGCCAAAGACTTGATGACATCCTTGAGCAAGAGATATGAAAGATTAAAGAAAATTCCTGAGGAACTTGGAATTCAATCTGCTCTTTGTGCTCCAGACCCTTAACAAACCCCATCCCAAACCTCAGGAAGAAAGAGGAAGCATATGAAATTAGAACCTGAAGTCAAGGTGCCTGGACTGAAATGTAATAGGAGCCTCCCTGAAGGCGTTCTTTTTGTCAACCATATGGTTATCGAAGAACCTGAATATGGGATCTTCTTTATAGATGTATTTGGTGGTCAGTCATTCCAAAGATGGGACGATATCCACAAGGTTGGAATAGACTCTCTTGTATCATACCTAGTGATGGCCTTAATGGTCAAGACTGAAGAGAATACAAGATTCTCCCTGAAGCTAAGAAAGCTGATTGTTGATCACCCAGACCAAGAAAAGCTAAAATCCAAGAAAATAAAGTTAGAAGCATTAGGGTACCATGTAGAATGAAGCACTTCCATGATTATCTTTGTATTATCTTTTGTAATAGATGGTAGGTTCCTGTAATCGAATCAATGAAGTAATTTTTGTTATAAGTATCCCTTAAATACTTTCTAGACTTAATGTGATAAGAAGCTGTACTTACTCACTCACACTGATGAACACTTAGGCTATATTTATATCCGAATAGGGAGAGATTGTTGGGCCAATTTCATTGCCCACTGATCTTTCACTTAGGATTTAAATACAAAATAACCTAAGTGTAAATATCCTTTAACAATTTAAGGTCACTGAGTGAATAGTCGCTCAGTGAGTTACCTTCAAGATGCGCAGCCTGAGTTTACAAGAAAGACTCTAGCATTTAGTGAGGCGGTACTCAGTGAATGAAGCCTGAGCCAAAGAAGAAGGTGATGGGTTCAGTGAGTTGTGATAATAGACTCACTGATCCCCATACGATCTCCAACAACTAGAAGACCCTGAAGACAAGAGACTGAAGAATAGGCGGGATAGTTTGAAAACAGATAAGTCCAAGCTCTTATCTCCTGAAGTCAACCTATCCTGAAGAGGGTATAAGACAAGTTCAGTGTCAGGAACTGAACTTGGAAAGAGCATTTGTCCCATACTTAGAATAGATATTGTAATAGGGACAAGGCAGTACAAATGTACTAACCTATTAGATCTGTGATAAGTGCTCAACACCCATATAGGTGTGACCCTACCTAGGTAGTATAAATAGAACTCTTGTAATGGAGTAGATGTTAAGTTTGTGCATTCAAAGTCGTAACTTTCACAAACACACATCTACTCCTCCAAATCTACTAAGTCCCTGAGCAAGCTTAGTTGGTTAGCATAGTAGTTAACTTTGCATAACTCTTTAGGTTTATGCAGAGTTATTAGTGAGGAGATCACACACACACACACACATTGTCATTCAAGCCTCATTGTAGTTTCGCATACAATGGGGTATAATTCTTAATAAAAAGAGTTAAACGTTGAAAAGTTAATTTTGTCTCTTTTACTTGCTTTTTACATTTATGTACACAAATCTTTTCAAATAACGATTTTTTTACTTTACTTGCATGCTATGAGTTAGTTAATGATAACTGTCTAGTTATTGTTCACTAACTAAGTGGGAACAACAAAACAAAAACCAATTTTTATCATTTTTTTCAAATATTAATATCTCCCAAACCGTTAATTGTTCATCCAAAGAAAATATATATTATCACGACGAGCATTTAATTATCTTTCTATAGATATGCACTTTGGTATACTTTCGACAAATTTTTTTTTGTTTTTTCAAGTTTTTTTCATTTTTTACATTTTTTAGTCTTATTTTTTTTCGTTGTTGAAACTTACATGAGAAATCAAATGTGATTAAACACTAATAAAATTACATGTGCTATTAGTGTTAAATCACATATGATATTACTGATAAATCACATATGATAAAATCACATTTTGTATCTAGTTTATATTTAAAAATAACCAAACAAACAATAAGTAAAGATGGTTAACATCAACAATAAACAAAATATGGATTATTATGGTCTAAAAAAACCTAAAACTAGTTGGTAAAATATATCTTAACATTGTAACAATTGACGGCTAAAGTTGAATCGCTAAAATGCTTTAAGTTGTAATGTGATATTAGTGTTAAGTCATATATGATATGTAATTTTAATGAAATCACATTTAATTTGATGTTAGTGTTAAAACACATGTGATTTTATACGAATATTCAAATAATGTTTAATCACATGTAATTTTTTCATGCAAGTTTGAACAACGAAAAAAGAACGTAAAAAACGTGAAAAAGGTGAAAAAAAAAGAAAGTTTGTCGAAAATATATCAAAGTGTCCGTCTATACAAATATAATTAAATAATGATTGTGACGGTATAATTTGTTTGGTCTAACGATTAACGGTTAATGAAATATTTAAATTATAAAAAATATATAAAATAATAAAATGCTTTTAATCTCAACAATTGATTTTTTTTTAAAATATACGATGAGGATGAATCCTCTAATATCCAAGCAATTTATGATATTCAATATAAACACAAATAAAAACAAACACAATTTTTTAGTTACAATAAAATCATTAAAATATATATGTAATGTTTTGGCAACGCAAGTAAATCAAACGGACGTGTATTTAATTTTTCGTTACAAAAATAGTCCCTAAATTCAACTGATGGGCTGTTTGTATAATAAAAAGTTAATGACATGGACTTTTTCTGCAACTTTTATAGGACTACTTTGCGACGTAAGTAAGCTGAAGGGACTATTTTTTATTCTTTGGGTTAATGGTATTTAATAGCAACGTACTTTCCCATTTGAGCCATTATCAGACACGAACCCAAAAAAGTATCACAATACCCATCCAACTTTCAAATTCTGATTCATTATCATACGTTTTAGAGTCATCTCTTGCACCGTTAGTCCTTTTGACTAACGATCGTTTGTAATTAACTCAAAAATATGTTTTCTTTTTCTTTTCTAATTATTTTTTAAAAACGACTTCGAATTCTTAACCTTAGAAGTACCCTTTTCTAGCCTTATGATGTATCGATAATTTGACTATGCAAGAAGTTTCTTTTTTGGTTAATTTGCTGCAAAAATTATGAACACACTGACCCAACGTTGACAAGTATGAATTGGAACATATTGTGTATCACCTCTTGTAGAAATATGACAGCAGTTCGAGCCAGATTCGTTCAAAGAAATAATATTGATACAAATTAACGGATAACAAATTGCATAACCAAAAAAATGAAATGCTAGTAAGCGGAATACTTATATGACATATGAGCAATGCATACCTATTGCTTTATTCGTTTTGAACGGGATAAATTCTCATAACCTTATCAATCTTTGCTCGACAAATAGGACAAGTTCCTTGTTTTGATTCTATCTCGTGTAAACATGTCATACAACTAGACATATGTCCACAAGGTACACAAGCTCCCTTGACCCGTGCTACCCAGCATACCACACAAAATGCATTACCTTTCTTTCCATTCTCCTCTAAAGCGACATCGTTATTGTCTTCATTGAAACCCTCATCAGGAAGCGGTGGAGCTGAAGGAGCCCAAGAATCGACTTCTACTTGCCTTGGTTGCGCAATGGGACCAGTACCCACATCAAATTCCGCTTGCTTCCTAATTGGCTCGGCCCCAGAAAGCTCATTCACCCACCCATTCTACCCATCTTTAAGTGGCTCAACATTCATCCATCCATTAGTACTTGCTTCTGGAGTTGTACACTTCCCACCTGAGCCTGAGGCCCATCCATTATACTCGTCTTTAGGCTTCTCGTATCCCCATCCATCATTAGTTGTTTCTAAACTAGGAGGTTTGGGCAATGAGCCTGAACCGAAGCCCCATCCATTGTAATGGCTCGCTGGTGGCTCATCTGACCAGCCATTGGTGATTGGTGCAGAACTAGTGGAACCAGGAGATGAACCCCAGCCATTAAGACCAGGGTCGCCTGTTTTGGTGCCCCAACCATTTTCGTCATTAACTTCAGAATTCTGAGGCTTTCTTCTCAATAAATTCATCAGGAAGAACGGTTTCCTACTCTCCATTGAAGCTGGAAATGAACCACATATAAACACAATACTTTTTTTTGGGATCAAATTCCACTGTCCAGTGCAAAAGTTTTAAGCGTGACTATGAATGGTTGGCGATATATTGACCCGGCCAAAAATTTGGAATGCACAAATCAGTTAGAATCTCAAAGGAGTATTAGTCATAAGCTACTGACATGTTATAGATCTGTTAGTATTACAAATTAATTTGTTAGTTAAGGTGCGTGTTATAACTTATTATAATTAATAGTTAGGGTTCTATGGAACATACGCTAGTAAGTATACAAAATCGGATATGCCATTCTTGTCTGAATCAGGGTATCAACTACAAGTTATGCCGATAGGCAGGATCAAAGGATATATTTAAGTAAACGTAAACCTCAAATGATTAATGTTATAAAAACATGTATACATGTTATCGTTAGCAACATAAATAAATGCCGATCATATACACGAATTCAGTAATTGTCATAATAAAATTAATAGTACTTGTACTAAACGTATCATATACCAACTTTAGGGTACGTATGATCTTCTGTTAATCATAAACCAGAGATATATGAAATGTATATAAAAAAACTTTATGATTCATAGAAATCTTTATATGCCAAAAGGCCATCGAAGGATCTTATAGCATCTTGCTAGGTTTTAATACAAACGCCGTTCAAAAAATAGTATGATTCATATAATACTTGAATTAATCAATAACTGAGCATACCTCTAATGGTGATAGCTTCTAGCAAAGTGAAGATTTCGTTCGTTCGCCTCCAGCCACAAACTTTTTATTTGGATCAGCAGACTAATGGGATCACATAAACGTGAAATAATCTTGGTCCAAAATTAAAACATAAAGAAATAAAGTAGTTTACAGTTATGAAATCTATACACTGATTTCATAAATCTGCGGAATAGAAGCCCAAGGCCCAAAAGATGTGTGTCCCAGTAGTTGGACCAGAAGTCCAGAATAGGGAATTAATACAACAATTTCACCCGCGCGTTGCGCCGGGAGCTGATTTGTTAGTGCGCCGTGTTTTTTGTTTTACTGTGTTTTATGAGGATTTTGTTAAACTTTTTTTACGTTTGTTTTGTATGCATTTTTTTTGGTTATCTTACTATGTGGTTTTAGGTTGTATTCATTTGTTTTTGTTTCCTTATTATATCATGTCTAGCATATGGATTAAGTGTGTAGGCTTTTTGGCTTGTAAACTTGTTATCGTCTCTAATGAAATGGTTGTTTCTGTATTCATATGGTTAGTTATTTTTTTTTCTGTTGTGAAATTTTTTGGTGTACATCATGTAGTAAATTTGACTCAGTTCAAAAGCCAACCCCTTAGTACGTGCACATCATGTAGCAGTAAATTTGAAGTTGTTATTGTCTCTAATGGAATGGATTTCTTTGGGTTCTGAAAATTTACGTTCACATAAATCATATACATAGAAGAAACCCTAACACACGAACAGTTGAATCGCAACAACCAATACACAAAAAATTAACATGCAAATATACTAAGAACCAATAAACAACTTATCGGTGACAACAATAACGTGTACTTGAAGAAACCTAACCGAACGTTGCCAGTACACTAATGCAGCTCCAGGAGAAGTGTTGTAAAGGCGGTGAAACAAAAGTACCAGAATTCCAGAAGATCTCTAAATGCACAAAACGATATAGACGCATATATCAGGATTGCATACGGGCCAAAACGTTTTATGATGATAACTTAATGGGGTGCTAACTTAGTGGGCTAAATAGCATGGCAGGCCCATCATTATTATTTTGTCGCTTAGCGACATGCGCTATAGTATATAGGTTAATGTGTAAACTACTTCATTCGTTCATGTGGTTATACTCAAAATACGTCGTTCGTCTCAAAACGTGAAAATTATGTCATCCATCCCCATAGTTATGTTTCTTATCGCCGGAGGTCCTCTTAACTTTTTTTTCGTTAATGATCAACCCTACACCCTCATGTGACATTCACGTGAGGGCAATTTAGTCATTAACCAACAACATTCAGGGACGCTATATGTCGTGATATTATTTGTGATCCCGCCTTTAATTAACCTACTACGCATGAATTAATACTCGATAATTTACATACAATTCCGGTTTTTTTAAATCACCCACCCATAAAGTCTAGGGTTCATATATAGCAGACTTCGCAAACGAATCATCTTCCCATTACACCTAAAGTAATGTGAGTATCAACTTGTATATTTGTGTTTGTATAGATTAGTATGTGTTTAAATTAGTTTGTAATATAATTTGTGTTTGCCCTAAATCTTTTTTGCCCAAAATTGTTGTTATCTAGATACGGCAATGAAAGACATCGATTGGAACAAACTTGTAATAATTGACGAAGTAATGGACTATGTTGTTGCTAAATTTGGGAAGAAGAATTGGAAGGAAGATGATTCATTATTTGATATCATAGTCGATGACATTTGAAACAAATTTTATGAAGCTCCAAAGGTTTCAGAGGTTGCAGTTCTAGGTGTTCCAGTAGTTGCCAAAGGTTAGTAGTGTAGCTTATGGTGATAGTGATCCTGTTATAATGAGTTCAAAATGTAGTTTCTATTTTAGTTTGTAATGTAGAGGTTCCAGAGGTTGCAACTCCAAATGTTCCAAAGGTTGCCAAGGGCTAGTAAGGTAGCTTATAGTTATAGTGATCCTGTTATAATAGTAATGTAGCTTATGGTGATAGTGATCATGTTATAATGGTATGTTAGTATGGTCTGGTGGATTAGGAGGAGATGTGAATGAAAATTTTGTTAGTATGTATTGAGAAACTTAAAAAATGAGAGAGAAATGGTAACATATTACTTCATTTTACTGATGACAAATATTACATGACTGGGTACTTATACAAGAACAAGTTAAACTAAAAGTCAACTAACCTAACTAATATGCTAATTAACTTATATAACAAAAATTTTATAAAAGCTACATTGAACAACACTGAGATAGTGTATTATTAAGTATAACTTTCATCTTTTGTAGACTCATAAGTCTGTGAATATTCTGCACTGTCTTTGACAATATGTTAATGAGTGTTTGGATGTACAAATATATCAACTTTAGTAGGTTCTATATTTGGTATGTATTTATTACTTATGTTACTATGGTCAGGTGGTTTTACTGAAGATTTAAGGAGGGAATGTGAATGTTTTAGCTATCTTTGCAGAAGTAATAGTAATATCATCTAATGAAGAAATTTCAAGTGATGAAGATATCCATTTCTCATACAGATATGAAGATATCCCTTTCTCAGACAATGATAGTGATGATAAGGATCTAGAGAGTGACAATGATAGTGATTCATTCATCTATGAAAAATTAAAAGCTGCATAAAAACCAAAACATGCTTTAAAACCAGCTTTCTCATACACTGATGATGATCATGATGATCTAGATAGTGATTCATTCATTTAAGAAGAACCAAAAGCTGCTTCAAAAAGAAAAGCTGCTTTAAAACCAAAAGCTGCTTCAAAACCAAAAGATGCTTCCAAAACAAAAACTACTTTTAAACCAAAAGTTATTCAACTTCAAAAGCTGCTTCAACTTCAAAAGCTTTAACATCAAAACCTACAACTTCAAAACCTTCAACTTTTAAACCTTCAACTTTAAAACCTCCAATTGCAAAACCTTCAACTTCAAAACCTTCAACTACTAGAAGGTACAGGTTAATTGCCATGACAGGATGCGTACTCTTTCTTAGAGCTCGTGATGCACGAGTCAAACAAGTTGTCAAAAAACATATAAGAAGGAAAGTTAAATTAAACAATTGCATTTTTGGTGTAAGAGCTCCTAAGGCTCCAGATGTGGGACTTGGTGTAACATCTCCTGAGGCTCTAAATGTGGGATCTTCTAGCATAAAGAGGTTTAACTTGTAAGCTATTCTCTTTCAAAGTTGTAGTTTTGTTTAAGAACTCCCACTTCTAGTTTAGGACATCCTGCATAGTACTATTTAAAGAGTTATGATTGAATCAAAAAATATCTTTTATATAGCCTTTTAATTTTTTAGTCTTAGGCTCATAAGCTATAATTGGATGTAAGTAAACATATGCATGTAACCTAGACATTTCTATTTTGTATTTATTTAATGATCCTCTTATGACTCTATTTGGTTGTTATGCAGGTTTTTCAAATGAATTCAAGTGAAGTTGGAAATGCAGTGGAAGGTTGTTTGGTTGAATCTTTGTTTGTAAAAAAGTTTATTTGTTAGACTGTGTATTAGAAGGAATGTATGTAAGATATTGGGGTTAGAATGTTATGAGTGTGTTAAGTAGTAACTAATGTCTACCTCCAGTCCCACAAAACTATGGAAATACTTTTGTTCTTCAAATATTGTAGTACCACTTTGTTTTAGAATTGCAGTATGGGAGTGTTTGAAGTAGTATTTGTGGGTAAAAAATCTTAAGTTTCTAGCAAATCTTAAGTTTTTAGATGATGTGAAGTCTTTTGGTGACTATGTAATAACTTTTGAAATAGTTAGCTGTATTTTCAGTTGATGTGAAGTCTTAGGTTTCTAGATGTAATGTTGGGATTGTATGCATTGTACTTTTATTTGGTATATGTAGTTAGTAATATATAATGTTGTTTTTGCACATACTATATATGATGCCTTTTTTGAAAGAACACTATAAAGGCGCTGTTTAGGGTGAGTTTGTATTTGTGTAGAGTTTATACAATTAATATATCATTCCACGCAAGATAGATCTAGAGAATTAAAGAGAGAGAGACAGGAGAGAATGGGTGAAACCATATATAGAGAGAGGAGAGAAAAGATAGAATGATAATATTACACAATGTTTCACCACCCTACTCCCTTCTTAATAACCTTTCTTTTATAGGAGAAGGAAGGTGTACAAGTTAGCCTAGGGAAGGGATGTGAGATATATGATAAGTAATACTGTAAACAACAAGACACGACATTACAAGGTAAATTGCCGTGAGTGACCAACACTTTATAGATTCCTAACAATTTGTTATAGCTTGTTTAGGTGGTGTCTATAGAAAAAACATTTTATAAGCTGTTGGGGATTTAGGTGTTTGTGTTTGCAGGATAGTTTATGTAGTGTTTGAAAATCCTTGAATAAGCATATATTTATTCAACTGATGTTCTCTTATTCAACTCATGTTCTGCAAGTACCTTGAATTGCCTTTGTGACAATACATTTGTCATAAAGTGTATGCAATAATCAGTTGTAGTTTATGTGGTGTTTCAAATTGCCTTTCATAACCATCTTATTTTACAACTCAAGTTATGCATGTAAAATGACCATTTATGCAGGTCACTGTTTGACTTATCAAAGTCAACTTATAAAGATTGACTTAGAACAACTTCCACACATTGAATGTTACAAAATAAAATTTAGGATCCTAATATAAAGACATGTGACGTATATATGTAACTGTCAACCAACACAACATTCATGAACAACAGCAGTATGCACATATAACAGTTACCATCATCCAAATACAAGAAATCGAATAAAACCAATGAAAATAGTATTTTTGAATCCTAATTAAATCTTAATAGTAAAGTTATACATATGATCCCAATAGTTGTTTCTCATGTTCTTCATCCAACTTTTGTTTTTGAATATATGTCTCGCCACCGTTGTTCAGCCCTTGATTCTTTTTCTATAGTATAGATTAATAATTTTTGGTCTAATCTTAGTTGATGTTCCTTAGAATAATGTTAGACAATTACAAAGTCTTACAAGCATGATATATACATGTATTTAACAATTGGTTAACTTATTAGTATAATACATGTTCATCACTAGAATTCCATCCAACTGAAACTCTTGTTCAACCCTTTCTTCCTCTTCTAACAACTTCATTAATTCCTCTTCGCCTAACATTCTACTACCACCTACATCAGTTCCATCTCCTAGAATTGTATCCTTAGGGAAAACTTTAAACATATTTTTGATTATAATGTTTAGATCATGGATCGATTATTTAGGAGAAAAGACAGAAACATTTTCATGTATCAAAACAACTCCTACTGTTATTTTTTTCCAAAACCACCCTTTGGAATGACTTTATGATGAATGGTACCAGATATTGTACCTGAAGGGTCTTTCAGTATTACTGTTAGATCACCTAATGCATTGGGCTTACAAGACTTGATAACAATAACTACCTTTTTAAGTTTCCTATGTTTTATAAATGATTTGATATCACCAAAACAACCAATAAGGATAGCCCATTCATCGTTTATATAATGGATCGCACTAAACCATAGACCATGTGTAAAATCATCATCATCGCTTGCATTCTTGATTATTTTCCTAACATACTCTTGTGTTAGCAATACACACTCGTGCCTACCTTCTATGCCATCCACTATTTTACGCATCTTCACTGCTAGAACAATACCCGCCGGACCGGGTATTATTCTAACCGGATTTTCAATTGGGTTTTGAGATGAAAGTGTGTTTTGGGTACTGGGTTTTTAATTGCAGGATTGGAGACCGGTTATTGGGGGGTGATTTTTTTATTTTTTTCAGATACAAGGATCGTGGGTTTTTTAAAGATACATGTTCCTGATATTTGAGATGTGAATTTAAGAAGAAGATGATTCAATCGTGGCTTTGTTAATTTGAATTTTGGACCACTAACGATTTTTTGGGAGAGGGGGGGGGGATGCGGTAGCGATCTACTAATTTGCCCTCACGTGCAGTGCACGTGAGGGGTTCCAAGCATTGACTAACGAGGGTTAGATCAACGAGACCTTTGGCTATAAGAAACATACAACTACGGGGACGATTGATAGACTTTTCGTGTTTTTGAGACTAATGGCATATTTTGGGTATAACCACAAGGATGCTTGAAGTAGTTTACTCTGATATGATTAAAAGTTAACAAGTAAGCCTTAATAATATTCTTTTAATGAATTCTTATTTGACAAAAAATAAACCCTCTCTTTTTGGGCTAAAATATATTAAAAAATCAAAGCTCAATTCCATGATTTTTTTTCTTTTTGTTTAATGAGCCTGTCAAGGTAATGGATCATCCCGATCCTCGTCTCGTATATTTAAATTTTTGAGCTTGTATTGATCCTCTACGTTAGCCTTGGGTTGTGGATAAGACATGTCGCACACGTTAGCTCGCTTAAAGGTTTAAGCAGAGACAAGCTATAGTGTGAGAATAAGTATTTTGATAAACAAATAAATAACAAATAAGGATATCTTGCTTTAGATCACAGAGTATTATATGCTAAGTGATTAATGCCCAACCACTAAGGTGGGTGAGTTGTATTTATAGTACCAATTCTACTGTATATGATGTTACTCACCCTGGGAGTGTGAAGATATGTTGAATCTCCTTGTTGATACCTCAGTTGGCACATTTAGTGCCATGCATGGCATCTTGCCTAGATACTCAGGGTATCAATGCACCACTGGTTACTCTATATTATCCCTCAGTCCTAAAGGTGGTCATCAAGATGGGAGCAGCTCCTTCGGGCATGAGCGTACTTCTATCCACAATTCCCTAGAGGAACTTACCTTCACCAACCATGTGGGGTGTATTATGTGTTTAGCAGAGAGAATTGCCTTAGGGAGCTACGATATTAATTGGTTTGAGACCTCGATACATTGTCAGAACTCTAACACCTCATTATGTAAGTAGTTTCCATATTAGATATTGATTATGGTATTATTAAAAAGTTCAACAGTAGATCGAATGTTGCATAAACAAAACTATATATCAAGGACTTATAAAGTGTGTATGGGCTAAGATACTTGCTAAAAGTATGTGTGATGTTCTTGTGGTGAAATCAGTAAAATGTTTATATAAAAATAAATCGGTAATTGTTAAAAACAAGGAATTTCACGACCGCGCGTTGCGGCGGAGCATCTCATTTTGTGTATATTTGTTATGAATATTGTGCATTGTGGTGAAACCTTTTGAATGTCATCTAAAAATATCTGATATTTTGAATAAAACAAATTGTATCTATTATACATATTTCTTATGAATATACACGATGTCCGTTAAAACAAACTAAACAACTATGGTTAACAATCTAATTATCCTAAAGGACTTGCATCTAATAAGAAATTTAGAATTGTATGAAAATATATCAATCATTGCTTTTGAAAGTGGCTGTTGTTGTTCGGATGCACAGTTGGAGCTATTTTTGGTAATGGTCTCTCACCTGCGGAATGGTTGCATATTTTGTGTTAGAAAGTGTGCAAAACGTGACAAGAAAGAAACAAAATAAGGTCGTACATCAGTTAATGCAGTGAGATAGAAAGCGAACCTCCTTGGATATTCGTTAATTTTCCACCGTAAGTGTAAGGTGAGAGCAATATACTTCCCTAACTTCCAATGCATGAGGAAAAAGAACCCAAGCTTCTAGAGATCATTGAGATAGATATAACGATAATATTGTTAGCATCAATAGCACCTTCATCATCTAACTCAATGATCTCTCAAAGTCTGGGCTATTTTTCCTCAAACATTGAACGTTGAAGAGATCTATTAAGCGGCAAAGCAATACATATTTGGCTGTTATATGTTCCAATGATGCTATCATTAGGGTCAGCATTTATCTCAATCCGACTTTCACTTACCAGGATTCCAACCGGGTCAGCTTCCGTTTGAAGTGGCATAGCAGATGTATTTTGAACCTCACGCTAAAAATGTGGTTCCATTTGTTGATCGAGCCCACGTCATTTCTATATTTTTAGTTTTTAAGGAAATTAGACACTCATATCATAAAGTATCTTTCAATGGATTATTTTTAAGTAATTAGTGACCAACCTAAAATATTTCTAGAATAATTGTAGCACGATTACTTATAGCGCAAAATAGATCAAAATTGAAACCCCCCATAAGCATTATAGACAATCTCTATATCGATTTCTTTCATCCACCTCACCCAAACATTATTATTATCATTTAAGATTTATGGGATAGCCTAAATAAAAAACAATGCAATTTATTAATAAATTTGCTAATAACTGTAAGACTTATGAAATGACCAATTTGAATACCAGATATACATATTCTTGATGCGGTGGGTTGCAACGCAGAAGTTTTACAATCATCTTAGGCAGTGTACCTAACTGTTGTAGTGTAGTATAGGCAAGACTTGGGGGGTTATTAACGTTCTCTAGGGGAATAGTTTGGGTAGGTTCAAATTGTATGGTTACTAAGGTCTAGAGATTGAGAGAAGAATATTTTTGTGTTTTTATATTTTATGAAAGCAAGTAAAATCTAGGGTTTGATTAAACTAATTAACTACTTCTAATTCTATACTAATTGCAGAAAAGTAAAGTGATGGAAAAACTCGTATGATTAAACAAATTTGTTTACCTAATCATGCACTACTCCTCAGTTGTCTTCAAATTTATTACCCGTCACCCTCGTAATGAAATGTGTAAGTATCTAATAGATTAAACACCTAACTCAGAATCCACCCAAATGGCAAGGTAGTATGAAGAATATTGCATGGGTATCCTCTAACCCAACCGCGTTTCCCTAGACGTCTTCGCTTTACAATTAAGAAGCCAGTTTTCTAAATTCTAACGCGCACATCATTAACAAAAAGTAATAACAAAAGATAAACAACTAGGTTTCAAGCAATCATAAGTAAACACAAATTATATTTAGCCAATCATGTTAATTGAAAGCGAAGAACAATTAATCAAACAACGCATAGACATATCGAATGATTAAAAGGGATAAAGAACTTCACTTCAATTAAACATGGAGTTATGATGAGAGTACAAGGGTTAAGAAAACCTAAAAATTGACATATATGTCTGCTCCAAAGCTTACTAATGATTTCCACACGATTTTTCCACATAAAACATAAAAAATAGGGTTTGTATATATAGGGAATAAGTCGCGACGACTTCGCTTGTTAATTGCGATGTTGTTAACCCGCAGAATCTTCTATGGGCTTCTAAATGTCGGCTACTCTGACGTCGTCACAAAAGATGTTGACGTCGTCTCTTGAACACTTTGATGTCGTCACAAGAAATTGTGACGCCCTCTCCACGAACTATATGCAATCTCTTGATCATCTTCGTGTAAAGTTGCAATCCTGTCCCGTTTCTTTCCAAATTGAGTCCAAGCCACGTGTATTTCCTTCAAATGTCTTCCAAATGCTAAAACAACAAAAAGAAACGATTACTCACAATAAATGGGGACATTTGCATGATTTTAGAGGTTAATTAACCCTGAAAAAGTGTATAGAATGATACCACATCAAATACCCCTACACTTGGGATTTGCTTGTCCTCAAGCTAATAGGTTTTTCTACCTAGTAAATAGCAAAGTCGGGGACATTTAACCTACTCAATAAATATAATTTATGGCAAAATCGAATAGACCTCGTAATTAAAAGCACATAAAATATATACTAGCACCTCACATACGTGTTTGGGTTCTCTTCTTATCTCGGTGTAGTAATGAATTATAACAATATAGAAAATAGAAGAAATAACACTCACTACCTGTCATAGTATATAAATTACCATAAGCTTGATAAAGGATCAAAACCTCCACCACTTTGGCGTAAGCACCTAGGCATTACTATCAAAGAGGTCTTTAAAGGGATGTAACATAAGGTATAGGGTAAAGGGGACACGGTTGGGGATATTTGGTGGAATTTTGACTGGTGGCAAGCTAATTATCTTCAAGAATACTTGTAAAAGGCATTGCTAAGCCAAGACTCGGCGAAAATAGGACAAATATACACAACTCTACATCAAACTCTTTCTTTTCTTTTCTTGACTCTTTCTTGAACATAAACAATAGCAAGATGGTTGCCTGTATTTTCTAACATATTTTTTTGCTTTTTTCATTTTTTCTTTTTTTAATACACTTTTGCCCAGCCATCTGCTGAACATAAACAATAATATACATGACTTGGGGCTTATAGTTGCACCCCTACACTTGAGTTTTATAACAACTCAATAATAAACTAACTAATGACCCGAGTTAGGAGGATCAATAAACATAGAGTATTAAGCATGTATGGGGGCAATAATTTTGATTTTCTTCCCTATTTATCCATATAAAGAAAAACTATCATGAATACCAATCGTCCCCAAAATGTATACACTAATAATGACTCGACTTAACAACCATGTACTCAAGTAAACACTTAACTAGGGTTTAACAAATGTGATAACAATAATGTACTAAAAATGAGTACATAAAAGAAAGGCTAAGGTGATTTGGGTGTAGCATTTTGGTGGGGTGTAAACAACTCTCTTCATTAATAATTCGGAATCCATCAGAAAATTATGAGAACCGCAAAAAGGATAGGCTCAGAGGGGTGTACTAGGGGAATCTTGCACTAAAAATGAGTGCATAGCAAGGGTGTGGGGGTAGTTATATGACCAATTAGATCATCAAAAATATAACAAACGCAGGCTAAAAACAAGGGTTTATCCTAATTCCTCTTATCACTAAGTAAATCTTAAACACAAGAATGCGATCTCACTAGAAGTCTCGAGATGAATCGCTAAAGCAAGTTCTAGAATTTATAATACTACCGGTACATTCTTATAAGCATTATAAATGAATGCTTTTATTCCTAAAGATCTAGGGGCGAACCACACATTTTTAGGGTGAAATTTTTGAGTGGTAGAGTTTTTGTGCTGGGCATATAACTCATATCCATGAGACGCTTCTAATACTACAGTTTCACCGATATATGCCATAATTTTTTTTATTTGGGCTAAAATTACCGTCCTAAACTATGTTTCGGTATATTACTCATCGTTTTAAGAACAAAGCAAATGCAATTGAAGGAATTGTTTCTAAGGTTTTTATTTCGCCCCTTACACTTATTGTGAACATTGACCCCAATGTTCTATGAGTACCCGAAAACAAATAAAGGAAAAATAAGAAAAGCGAGAGAAACTAATACTCCATTGGTTTTGCTCAATATCGGAGAAGAAACAAGAGAATCCCGGTTAAATCGTCATCCAAGAATAGTCCAAATGAAAAATCCAAATAACTTCCGGACTCTCCTCATCTAATATAACCTGAAAATCAAATACAAGAACAACTATACCAAGCGTAAAATTCTATTGAAAATAATATACAACCCTATTAATCATGGACTAAAATCCTAAGAAGGCAATAAAGATAGAATGTTAGTACTAATGTAATCGTGACTTTCTGCAAAAGTTAGAGAAATTAAAAATTCAAAAATTAAACAAAAATTTGGAAAAATACGAAAATTTCTTAAATGCTACAGTGGCGACGCCGTCAGGATAAAATCCTGACGCCGTCTCCAGGCACAGTAAATTTTATTTCTTCGTTTTTTTGAAAAATTTCTGCAAACATATCCTATTAATGATTTTCTAGAAAAAAATTAATTCATATGCCACAAAAATGGCTAGTACAAATATATGACTCAAAACAAACAATAAAACATAAAAGTGTGAATTAATCTAAAGTTATTTATTTTATATGTTTGAAAAATTTTGGTTCTTAGAATCCGGATGTTCACCCCTACACTTATTTTTATGCAAAATACCTTTGGTTGCAATTAAGATGAGGTTAAATACAAAACAAAGCATGATTACATATATATCAAACATATAAATAATAAATAATAAAGATAAAGACACATGACACACGACACTCCTAAAATGCATAAAATAAATGATTGGGTTGCCTCTCAATAAGCGCTTTTCTTTATTAACGAGTCTTCTAGTTAGACTCGGAGTCACACTCCTAGGAATCATGAGAATGTTTGAAGTTGATGATCTCGCTTAGATTCTCTTTCTCGGATAATTTCCTAGTTGTGGGAATTGATTGAAAGGTTCTATTAAATTTCTCTCCATCGGGGTCAATGTCACACCCCGACTACGGCGGAAACACGAGGCGTGACGGAGAATAAATCGTCATGACATAGGATACAAAATAGAGAAATCTAAAAATGCATATCATAAGTGTCACAACATCCTCTGACGAAAAGTATGAAAACTTGTGTCAAAATAGTCGATGAACACAACACATAGTTTCAAATTTATTACAATCCGACTCCCATTAAAGGGGCAAAATAAGTCTAGAATAATCTAAGGACATCCATACAAAAACAAGTCTCAAATGCAATCCTTCAACAATGATCCCTGGCGAGATAGCTTAGATCACTAAGGCATTCTATCTTGAGTTTAACGAGCACTCGCTTCACCTGAAAATGATACTCGAAAAGGTCAACATTACGTTGGTGAGCTCGTAGGTTTAGAAGTAAACCCATTTGCTGTGCTAGTAAGTAAGAGTAAACAGTTGTGCAATATGAAAGCAGAATGCATATAACAGTATATAAATCATCAACATATCATACCAGGGTATCCCAACCCAAATCAACAATTCAATAGAATCCCTACGCGCTTATAGTCCTTTGGACCTATCGCCTACCAGCTCGAGCTACACAGTCGGCTAAATAGTGTGGGGAAGAAATTCACATTAGAACTTCGCATATATAGATCTCATAGTATTCGCATAGCATTCACATAGTGTTCACATAGCATTCATCTCAAGCGAGTATCAGGAGAGAGGGAAGAGTCTATCTATGACGACATAGGGTATCACTACTATAATTGTAGTATCTAGAATGGGAGATAATATGGTGTCTATCTTTTGTAGCTAGAGAATGAGGTGTGGTATATCTCTCAGAGGACACGGATGGGGTGGTTATTGTTGCAGAGATGGAGGATGGGGGGGGAAGGTTATTGTTGAGGGGTACTGTAGGTTCTATAGACACGTACTTTCAATACTGAATGGGTACATCTGGTCTCAACATTCTATTTGTGTTTCACACACGGGGAGGGGAGGGGGCTGATATTCAGATCTCTACTCTTGATTAGAACTTTATGGAATAGTTGATGTGATGATTATGAAGTGTATACCGGAGGTGTTTATCTATAGTCTTGGGAGATATGAATGACATATACAGGACTCTTATTGTGAGTGATATGGTAACACGAGACTGGACTTCGTGACATAGTAAAAGTACAGGGGATCTACTCTCACATCTTGGATGTGAGCGGAGATGGCTATAATGTAGAGGACTGAGTGCACTATATAGTAGTTGAGAGCGAGTGGACTTAGAAACGATAATCATTGGGCGGAAATAGCAGTTCTGGGGAGGAACTTACTATATACTTTATATGTGCACAGTGTGATCTGGAAGAAGGGAAGTGTTTGAGGGGGTTGGGTTGGTTTTGGGTGTGATTGGTTTGGGCACAGAACTGAATACATCATGAATAAGGTAAGCCTTATACTATTTACCACATTTTAGACACTTGAGAGATACACAGTGGGGGTGGCAAGGAGCGTATTCTGTCTTGTAGGGACTACAGACACATCTGAACTTGTATGATGAGGCGGTGTGGACATTCCTTGTTAATTAGCCAGTGAGACACTATTGTGTGGTATGATTGTGGGGTGTGGGGATCTATCATGTGATTCTTAAGGGTACAGTAATTATTTTCGATTAACTAGTGAGGAGCCATAGACAGCCAGAGGGGGGAGTGAGGGGTTGATAGAACGATGGTACGAGGTCTGCTATCTTACACAGTACAGTTGCAATACACATTCTCTGTACTATATTTAGAGATCAGTGATCTCAACACTAAATGTGGGAGTGGAGACACTTAATGTTCACGTAGGAGCAGCAGGGATGTGATTTCTCATAAAGATACACTACATGTATGTATGTGTAGGTGACAATCATGTATGTATATTGTCTGATGATTGATATCAATCTTACTTGTTGCATATGACGCATTTGAGATGATCGCAGCAAGTTTATTGTGCAGTCATGAGAACAGAGTAGTGTCGGGTGGTCTACTTGTACTCACACGTCTTTACGTTGTATCTGGAGTCATCGTGTAAGATCTAAGGTGTATTTTAGGGAATACACGTTCAAGGACGACTATATATGGTGACTGAAGATACACACGCGATAGGTGAACGGTGACTTCTAATGGGATAGGCAGCAGTATAGTTAGACGTATTGGTGGAGAGGTCTGATGATACACGTTACATCTTGGGGGATGGAGGAGAGTGCTTGGATATGGGGGTCTAGTCTGACGGTAGATCGGGGTATAAGGGTAGATTGTTGTATGGAACTGCGGGGTGGGTATGATGTGGGTAAATGTAAAGTTTACAGTTATGTTGTGATGGGATGGGTAGTGTGGGTTGTGAGAGAGGTGGGTGAGGTTATGACGCACACATTTCTCAGTAGTATCACTATACACAGCGATCTAGAGTGGGGTATTCACATGAGTGACGTTCGAGATGGATATCTAAGGGTGTGTCTGGGGGAAGGGAGATTGGTGTACACACAGGTAGGGGAGCGTCGTAGGGGTCTGGAGGTGATAGCAGCACATGAGAGGAGTGCGGTGTCTCGTATCTGGTAATTTGTGTATGAGCAGTATTTTATTAGGTGAGGATCTTGTATCGGTGACTCTCATATTTGAGACTTATTCTGATGGTATATTTAGAGTTTAACAATGGTCAGATTTTTTATAGGGAGAGAGGATCTGGCATCTATATGAGGAGAGTGTGGGAGCAATCTATAGTGTGACTAGAATGAAAATAGTGATAGAGATTCAATACAGCTATCATGACTCTACAGTCACAATGACTAAGAATACAGGTCACAGTCAGAGATCACACATGGTGGAGGTTACTTTATGCAAGTCGAGGATACACTACTAGGCACAGTGCGTACTGAACATATCTTATATGCGAGATTGTATCTGTGAGGAATGACTAACACATAGTATGAGTCTCTGAGCGACGATGAGGTGGACGATATGGTGACGCACATCTTAGTATAGTCAAAGGGAGTGCTCGATGTAGTGGATATAGGGAGACTGTTTAGGGGGGGGGTTGGAGTGTGGATTGATACACAACACATGTTATTGTGGGTATCTCTCTTTCTGGCAGAGGTTATCAGTCAAGTTACAGAGATGACATAGTTAGAGCGATCTTAAAAATCACATGGTAATGTAGCATTAACACAGGACGGGTAAGGATCTGGGCACACATATGGCGTGGAACATTCTAGTGTATACAGAGAGTAAGAACAGTTATAATCATACTTCATCTTGATAGTATCTGTATTGGGGATCTGGTGTATGGATAGAAGAGAGTGGTAAACGAAGATGTGTCGAAAGTCATTCTAGATGGGTTTGAGAGTTATCTCTTAAACAGTGAGAGGGTACTCGGATGTACAACACGGTGTAGGGGCGTACTGGGAACATTATGAGTAAGAGTACTGTTAGGGTGGCAACGAGTTTAATTGGTCAGACAAGTATGTTATGTATTTCTAACACTTTATTGTTGAGAGGTCTTCAGGAGAGTATAATTTTAGAGTTAAGTTTAATGGGGTTTTGGAATTCTCTCATCAGATAGAGTCTTAGACAACACCTGGAGAGGACAGACTAAGTGGGAGTAGGTGATCACCAGGTGGGTATGATGGGCCACATAGGTCTCATGTGGAAGATCTTATCTATAGTAAGTGGAGGTGCGGTTAGGTAAGATGGTAGTTCTATATGCAGATCATGAGTGTCTGAGTGGGGTGATGAGGGTAGTGTGAACGAGGGAAGAGTGGACTTGGAGACACCTGGACGGGTAGACTGGTCAGAGTGATATGTGACACTTATGGGAGAGATATAGAATGAGTGGACACACCAGGTCACATCTATCAATTTTATTAAGCAACAGAGTTGAGTTGTATATTCTAGTGTTTTTTATGATCAGATTTATTGAGTCACTCACTTTCGTACTCTCGGGGATCTAGTGAGTTAGGTGTGAAGGAGTCAGTGAGATCCTTGTGAGGGGAGGGCTCAGACACACAGGATGGGGGAGTTTATGGATTTTGGGTATGTGGTTAAAGGTTTGGTGGTAATGTAAGTGAGGGTGGAGGGGAATGTGTATGATGATAGGGTTTGTTTTTAAATTGTGGTGTGTTATATAGTTTATGTGATTTAGGTGGGGGGGAGTATTGGGGAGGGGTTAGTGGGGGGGAGTTGTGTTGAAGGGGTATAGTGTTGGGGGAATCTTAATGTCAGTTTAATTGCATTAATTATGAAAAGTGACACGTTCTAGTTACGTTAATCATTAATAGAAGTTTTATAATTTATAAAAATATAAATATATTTTTGTCTTTTAGTTGGGTTATTAAAATAATAATATTTTATTTATTTCGTCCTTTTGTCAGATTTCTAAGAAATTATGTTTTTAGTAAAATATTCTAAGTATAATATTTTTATAAAATTTTGGCATGACCCGTTCGTTTATAAGACGTTTTCAAGGTTTTTAAACCTTATTTTTCAAACACTTTCCCTTAAATAAATCTATTCTGACAAAACGACCAAAATCCACATTTTCACGTCAATTATCAAAACGCACTTCATTCAAATGACTATTTGACTATCCAAATATAAATATAAGTATAAATCGTTACTAAGAGTCCACTTTTAGTTTTTAAAATGTCTAGTTTTAGCTTATTAGTAGTCCAAAATATTGTTATTCGTTTTTAAAACCCATTTTAGGCCCGTTATCAAGCCTATTTAAGAAAATAAGTCCAACGAAAAGTCCACAAAAGAAGCTAAGACTCACGGACCAAGACTAAGCCATGGTTTGGGCTTAGCTTATTGGGTCAGGGCCTTTTAAGCCCATAATAAGCTATCTGTAGCTTATTATTAAGCCGTTAAGCTACACGAGTACTTAAATATTAAAATAAGTTATAACCAAAAGCCATGAAAATAAGTCGGACCACAATAAGCCTCGGCTTATTAGGCCGTGGGTTTTATTAGCCCAAAAACAAACATAAAGCTTATTAATAAGCAAATAAGCTATTAGGCGTTCTAGTTCTCAAAATAAGCTATCATAATAAGCTATAAAAATGTGACAAGAATAGGTAATAACCAAAATTGTTTTTCCTTTGTTTCCTATTTAAGACAAAAATAAATAAGCTATAAATAAGCTAAAATTAAGCAAATAAGCTATAAGTACTTTTAGTTAACTACATAAGCTATAACAATAAGCTACAAAAATATGACGAAAGAGGTAAATGACCAAAAGTACTCCCTTGGTTTTCCTTTTTCATGCTGTGAGCAATAAGATCCTAAAATAAGCTATTGAAAGCTTTTAAATAAGCTAGATAAGTATTAAGCTATATATTATATAAATGTTATTCAACCATCACGTCCAAAATAATAAAATGGTCTTTTTTTGTCCCTTTTTGCCCACGTTCGAACCAAACAAACATCCCTAAATATTTATTTCAAAACTTTTAGTTTTTGATTTTTAGAAAACAACCTGTACAACTATCTTTGCATCATAACACTACTAAAAGTACAAGAATATTTGAGAAATAGATGACTTACAAAGAGGGTTTTGAAAATGAGATTAAGCACTAAACCGACAACCCAAACGTTGTTTTAATGATACCACACCTACTAGAAACTACCCGGACGTGTTTAATCCTTCATGTTTCTTGATAAAAAATAAAAGTTATGGTGTTTGTGTATGTGTGTAAATCGGACGCAACAAGAGAGAAAGAAAAGAGAAACAAAAACTATGATGTGTGTGAAAAATAATTAGGAAATGTGTGTTTTGGAATCATATAAGACAAGGTTGGTACTAGGTTGGGATATATGTGTTAAAATGGTGCCTTCTTGCTCCCTTGTGGGGCTCAAACCGACTAAGCACTCTAGGATGGATCCTAGGTGCGTTTTGGCTCTTGTCGGGTTACTAAATAACTTAAACTCGTGATTTAAAATGTGACCCAAAGTTTCCTAGTATTTTTAATGAATGTAAAAATGTTTTTAGATGAACTTTGACTATTTACACTATGGGTAAATAAGTTAAATTGCTTTAAATTTAGTATGGATCATTAACGGACGTGTCAGGACGCGTTGCTTGAGAATTTAAGCCATTTGCGGGACTCTCGGAATTTGATCAAGTATAAACATAATCATCTATAATGAATTAATTAAAGAGAATAATAACACTAACGATTTAATAGATAATAAACAGATTAATGGAAATCCCGGAAATTGATCTGACCAGAATAGAATCTGATAAAAGTCAAAGGACTAAAATAGAACATTATGAACTGGAAAATCCGCAAAGATTACAGTAAATCAATTCAATCTTAATGTGCCATGCACCATCTCCATCTTTTGGTGGCTTATTCCAATCTATTTTCTTTTCTATTAACTTTTCCGACTCCTACATATTTCTCTTTAAATTGATAGGTATAGTTCCTAAGAATTCTATCATATTTCTAAACACTAAGACATCCTTAAAGGGCTTGAGTTTGGCATCCCTAACAATTTCCATTCTCCAGGAAAATGGTAACTCATAAAGTCTTTATTTGTGTAGTAAGAGGGTCGGGCACCTATCCTATTCGTACTAGGTTGTAGTTCATAAGACTCTCGTTTTCCTAGAGTATTCCAATAGGGTACATCCTCAACACCTAGGTCAATTTCTTTAACTCCAAATATTGACCTAGTAATTCTTTCTCCTATCGCTATTTTGGCTTTCTTACAATCTATTACAGCACGAGCGGTTGCTAAAAATCCTTTTCCTACAAGTAAAGGGCACGTAGGGTCTTTTTCTATATCAATGACATAAAAGTCCTCCAAAAGTTTCAAATTTTCTACGTGAACTTCTACATTCCTTACAATTCCTATGGGATATGACTTAGTTCCATCCGCTAATCCTAGGACATTTTCGGTCTCTCTGAATAATCTAATTTTAAGCTTTTTGAAGAGATATAACGAGATTAAATTCACACAAGACCCTAAATCGGCTAAGGTATTAAAAGTCTTGGAGTCTCCTAGTCTACAAGGCAAAGTGAATAATCCGTGATCCTTCATTTTCTTTGGCATTTCGCCTTGAATGAACGTGGACCCATTTTTACCTAACTCTAAACTCTTTACATATTTATCTAAAATTGCATTGTACATTGGAGCATGAGCTAGAACTTCAAGAACCGGTAACTTAAGATGCAAATCCTTAAATTCATCTTCTAGAGATTTTTTGGGTTCTTTTGGTTTTGGTGTTCCAATTTTATTAACCATTAGAGTTTTAACTTGTAGTTGGTCTTTTTGAAAAACATTTGTTGGTTTGGAACACATATTAATAGCATTGAGCGAATTAAGGGGACGAGATGAGCTTTGGGGATCTTCCATTGGGTAAGAACGAGCAGACGAAACCAAAGAGGTAGTGTTAACATTCAATTTCAGGTTCTTAACCGTATCACTTGGGAGTGCTCTCGTCATTCGGTCATTGATGGCCTTCAAGAATGTGTTAATTTTATTGGTCATCTCGCTTTGTTGTTGTTTGAAATCAGCTTTAAACTTAGATAACCTAGCTCTTGAGATGCCATAAAATTAGACACCAATCCTTCGAGATTTGATTGATTATTAAAATTTTGAGAATTATTGTTGAAGGGGAGATTCGGGAACGAACTATTAGGTGGGTTTGAAAATTTGTTTTGAGAATTTTAAGGTTGCCTCCACCTAAGGTTTGGGTGACTTTTCCATGACGGATTATAGGTGTCACCAATATTATTTTGATCAGGGTTAAAAGTGAACCACTTACCTCCCGCTTCGTCGGTACGCAAGGATGCATAATCAACAAAACCTTGCTCGGGATTTTCTATGTAGTATTGAGTATCGTGTGGACCACTACAAATCTCACATGAAGAAGCAATTTTATTCACTTAAATAGATGGTTTAAGAGCTAGATGAGCTTCCATCAAGCGTTGGACTTGATTTTCAAGCTCAATGAGGCAACGGTGGAATGCATTTGGGACATCATGAGGCAAAGAGATTGCCTTGACTGGTTTTACGAAGTCTCTTGGGTCATTCCAACTTTTGTTGTCATAGAGGGTGAGGTCCTCTATAAGTACCTAAGATTCCTCAGCGTTTTTGTCACATAGCTTACCATCAGCCGGTTGATCGTTGGTGCGCCTGATGGCAGGATTGGCATGGTCAAAAAAGATTTAGACTTTGAGCCAAAGATCGATACCATGATGAGGGACTTTTTGAAGTAAGTCCTTAAAACAAGTCCATGCTTCGGAAAGAGATTCACCTTGATGTTGTTGGAACATCAAGATGTCATTTCGGAGTGTGGCAGTTATTCCTGATAGGAAAAATTGATCAAGGAAACGGGTAGTGAGATCTTTCCAAGTAGAGATGGATCCTGCGGGAAGACATTCAAGCCAATTAATAGCTTGATCACGAAGGAAAAATTGAAATAAACACAGTCGCGTTTTTTCCTTATTTTCAATATTAAGGTCAAGTGAGTCCACAATTTTTAGAAAATCCTTAAGATGTTGACTAGAATCCTCGGACCGAAGTCCGTGGAACAAACATCCGTTTTGCACCAATGGGATGGTGTAGCATCGTAAAGGCACCACATTGTTCCCGTCGGGGAGCTCAATGGTGTTTCGATATCCCTTGTGGCTTGGTCGAGAATAATCTCCTAAAGTACGGGGTGGATTTTTGTTTTCCATGATGGTCAACGAAAAGGAAGGGTTTACAAACCAGAGGGAACGAAGAAAAGATAGAGTACAAGAAAGCTAATTGACAAGAAAATAAAATCTTACTTGATAGGAATCTAGTGAGTATACCTAAGCTAGATAGAATCTGAAATCTAGACTCTTCCCAGGCAGCGTTGCCAAAAACTTGATGCGGTGGGTTGCAGCGCAGAAGTTTTTCAACCCTCCTAGGCAGTGTACATAACCGTTGTAGTGTAGTATAGGCAAGACTCGGGGGGTTATTATCGTTGTTTAGGGGAATAGTTTGGGTAGGCTTGAATTGTATGGTTTTTAAGGTCTAGAGGTTGAGAGAAGAATATTTTTGTGTTTTTATATTTTATGAAAGCAAGTAAAATCTCATGTTTGATGAGGATTTGATTAAACTAATTAACTACTCCTAATTCTATACTAATTGCAGAAAAGTAAAGTGGTGGAAAAACTCGTATGATTAAAAAAACATGTTTTCCTAATCATGCACTACTCCTTAGTTGTATTCTCCAGTTTTATTACCTGTCACCCTCGTAATGGAATGTGTAAGTATCTAATAAATTAAACACCTAACTCAGAATCCACCTAAATGGCAAGGTAGTATGAAGACTATTATGTGGGTATCCTCTAACCTAGCTGCGTTTTCCTAGACGTCTTCGCTTTACAATTAAGAAGCTAGTTTTCGAAAGCCTAATGTGCACATCATTGACAAGAGGTAATAACAAAAGATAAACAACTAGGTTTAATGCAATCATAAGTAAACACAAATTATATTTAGCCAATCATGTTAATTGAAAGCGAAGAACAATTAATTAAACAACACATAGACATATTGAATGATTAAAAAGGATAAAGAACTTCATTTCAATTAAACATGAGTTATGATGAGAGTACAAGGGTTAAGAAACCCTAAAAATCGACATATATGACTGCTCCAAAGCTTACTAACGATTTCCACATGATTTTTCTACACAAAACATAAAAAATAGGGTTTGTATATATAGGGAATAAGTCATGACGACATCGCTTGTTAATTGCGACGTCATTAACCAGTAGAATCTTCTATGGGCTTCTCAATTCGGCTACTCTGACTTCGTCACAAAAGATCATGACGTCGTCTCTTAAACACTTTGACGTCATCATAAGGAATTGTGATGCCGTCTCTACGAACTGTATGCCGTCTCTACGAACTGTATGCCATCTCTTGATCATCTTCGTATAAAGTTGCAATCTTGTCCCGTTTCTTCCCAAATTGAGTCCAAGTCACGTGTATTTCCTCCAAATGCCTTCCAAGTGCTAAAACAACAAAAAGAAACGATTAAGCATAATAAATGGGGATATTTACATGATTTTGGGGGTTAAATGACCCCGAAAAAGTGTATAGAATGACACCTCATCAATTCTATAAAATCTTCATTTATAAAACATCAAAAGCATGCTAAAAAGTTCACATAAGAACATCAATTATCACCATAATTTATACGCATCATGCTAACAAAATTACATTGAATGATCCAAGAACATACCCAAACTAAAAATGGCAACCACTTAACCACTAGTCAATGATATGCCTAAATTAACACTAATAGGGGAACCAATCAATATAGCTAAGCAATTGCCTTATAATTTAGAATCATAGAAATAGCATATGAAACAAGCAAAAAAAGGTACCATTTTAAACTAAAATCTGATGTCCTAAAGTATCAGCATTAGAACTAAAGTTTATCCACGTATCATCATGTCAAATAAATTTTATAATAAGTCGACACACAACTTACCAAAGCAGATCATAAATAGTCAATTACGATCACATGTTACCTTTGTGGTAAACGTAGCTTCAAACATGATAGGGCACCTTTAAACATCAGCGACATACCCTTTATAGGAAATCTACATGACATATGGATTTCATTTTTTTCCCTGGTCTCGTTACCTATATCCTTTGGTTTATCACTTTTGACAGGCGCTAATTAGATTATAGAATCGTCAGCCATTCCTAGAATGAAGCAATGGTCATCCTGCATCGCAACATGTCACTATTGTACTACCCTCTACAAACCGACAATTAACTGACATTACGATTCAATTAAAAACTTATAATCAAATACTAAGTTCCACATTAACCTAAAATTGAATCCACTAACCGCGTTGCACCACAATTCACGTAAGCTAACCCTGGTCAAATATTAAAAAAGCTGCCAACAATACATACATTTTAGCCAATGAAATATGTAATCAAATATTATGTTCCAAACAAAACTTAAAAATTCCAATCCACTTACCATAACGCGTTAGTATCCATGTAAGTTGTCTCATGCTAAATATTTTAATACCTATAGATAACAGGTACATTTTAGGGAGCAGAATATGTAGAGGGAACATAAAACATATACCTAACAATAGCAGGCATAAGAGAAATAACCTTCGCAAGCAAGGTTAAAGCAACATACATGTTTATAGACAAAACACAATAGATGGTCCAGATCTGAAAGAATGTATCAAAACAAAGAGGAAACACACACCATGGTTGTATTTGTATAAATGCCAAGCCAAGATACGGTCATTCTCAAACTTTGAACGACCTTCATCAAGATACACTGCAATTTTATTGTCATTTCCATTTAAGCAACAATACTGTCTAAGCACAAATGATGTCGTTTATCATACAATAGTGAAGCAAACACGAACGTTCAACGCCCATGCACATTGCTTTTGGCCAACCAAAGCAACGATATACACTAGCGAAGCAAACAACAATGTTTTGAAAGAAAAAAAGGATATAATTTTGATTTGTCAAACGAAACCATTCAAAATGTGTTTAAACTAAACGATAACGCAAATAATTTTTTGTTTTTGGCTTTTTCTTAATTAATGCTTGTAAAGGTTGTTTCCACCAAACATCATGCATAGACATAGATTCACGAAACCTGTTCATAGGAAAACAAAAAATGAAAAGCCAACTTACAACTGCACCAACAAACAAACGACATCCATTTAACATTTTTTATCCAAACACTTTGAATTATGAAAATGATAAAATATACAACAATATATCATAACGAAGAGGAAAGACCCGCCATGGTTGAATCATCAAAGATGCCCCGCCAAGATATGGTTATTCTCAAACTTTGAAAGATTTTCTTTAGACAATTGATATACAACAAATCTATCATCATCGCTTGTCGAATGCTAGAATATTCAAAAATAAAACAATTTTATAACCACCATAATGAGAAAGGGTATATAGAACGAAAACATAATTTATCAACAACCTTTTAAAGAGCTACAAAGGACAATGAAACATATTCCCCAACTCAAACACGCAGTCTTTTTTCAACGATAATTGCAAATACTTCACGAACAAAGTATAACGCAGCACTAACTAATAGAGCAAGAAACTAATCCTCAAAAAGCATCGAGGGTTATTGATACACTCTTAAGCTAATAGGCAACACTTGCACGAGAATTTTTTTACACCAAACACTAATCCTATTTATAAAATGTTCAGCCGAAACAATTCTAAGCACTCCTACATCAACAAAACAATAAAAAAATAAAAACATGCACAAGTGTAATTTCAAACACCAAAGGCCACACCTAAAGGACATAATTTTGTTTGAAAAAAACTCATTTAATAAACAATACGTCTGAAACAATCATTCACACGTGAAAATTCAAACAACATTCGACTTTCTTTAGCATTTTGGATTAGGTATTATGTTGGCTGCAAAACATGGCTATATGACTGTTTCCTGCCACGCCAAATGTACAGGTCACCGAAATATCATGCTAGATGCAAATAACACAATCTCATTTAACGTCGTCCGATGTTGTTGCCACGCCAGAACCACGAACCACTGGAGGACCAAGCTGCCACGGCCAACCAAATACCGCTGAAAATTAGAGACACAAAAGCCCACATCATTTTGCAAACCTCCAATTTTAAACGGTGCAATAGAAACCCAAAATTGCATCAATTTTACAACCTTGAAATGGATGCTTTATTTATATTGCAAGTTACAAAGCTGATTCTGTTGCAGCTCGGATATTATGTTGGCTGCAAAACCTGGTGATATTCATACTGTGTGACACTCTGTAAATTCCCAGGTCATTATTTTACCTTTTTACTTGCATTATTTTAACTTTTATAAGTTACGCGTTAATTTGACCTAAACCAGGAAGTTATCCCGCATAAAATTGAAAACGTTATTGGATGCGTTTGACCTCAGAATAAGTTTAGTCTACTCATATTATACTTGTTATAATCATTTTATAGTGTTACATAGGTTATGTACACTTACGTTTTTGATTTTTACGTTTTTCGCGTGCGTTTTACGTTTTTAGCATTTTATGTCCAACGAAACCCAGGAACCTTACAACCTTTGCATGTAAACCCAAGTTACCAACCATTATTCATTTCGATGCTAAGAATTTTGAAATAAGCTCCCCCATCCTCTTCTAAAATTTTAGTTGCATTCAAAATAAAAGAAATGGCATATTTTTTTTGAAAAGTGCAAGCATGTGTGGATGTAAGATGAGAAAGTGACACATGAGAGTGTTCTTGTAAGCCTTGACTAGTCTCTTAACCAAGAACACGTGTATACTTACACTTTGGTTCCTAGAAATAGAGCTCATAACCCTTTCTTTTTTGCCCTTGTGAACCGAGCACACACACACCCCAAAAGTGTGTATTGGTCACTTAGTTAGGTCATATACTTGAACCCTAAACCCCTTTTCCCTTCTATAAATACTACATGTTTCTCATTTCAACGTTTTCACTTCACTTAGCAAACTAGAAAATCATTCACCTTTCTTTCCCTTCTTCTTTGTAACTCTTGGCTCAAAACAAAGAACCACAAAGGTTCTTTGTCTTCCATTTCTCTTCTGTTACAAGCATTTCAAGATCATTTCCAAGGTTACCTAATGTGTATCAAGGGGTTACTTCATTGATTTTCAAGGTTTATTCAAGGGTTTAAGAATTAGGGTTTCATTTTATTTTAGGGTTTTTCAAGATCCAAGTCTCCTTTCCAAGTTCTTATTATTTTCTTTCTTGTTCATCGTGTTTGTAAGCTTCTCTTAAAATCATCTCTTTTATTTCTTACTTTGTACATGTACTCTTGCATATTTCGAATTCCATGATTGTGTTTGTGTCATTTTTATAAAAATAAACAAGTTGGGTTTTGAAAGATTCTTGAAGAAATGGTAATTTTATGCTTAAAATGTTATTAGAATTATCAAACTAGTTATATTAGCGTGTTAGAAAGTTAATGGAGATGGGATTAGGGTAGTTATAAGTATGGTTTTGTTGTTGGTTTAACTAGTGAAAGGAGATTAGGTTAGATTTGGGATTTGTGAAGTTGTGGTTGGATTTTGGAAACATTTTGGAAATGTATACATGCTGTCCGAAAATAGTCCATGTGTTTAAGATGGCTTAAAAATGTTTTGAAATGTTAAAACATTGAAAATATGTTAGCTTATGTCGCTACGGAACTTTTGATATAAAGAACACTAAGATCGGACTTAAAACGAGTAAGTTATGGTCAAATGAAATTTGGGAACACTTTTCGGCAAAACTGTTGTGGGTACATTCTGAGCAGGTTCTTAAATGTGTGTTTTGACCCCTTTCGGGTCCGAACCGGCTAAAGTGTGTAAAAGAAAACTTATTCGGAATGATTTTTTGGTAATTTAAGCTAATTTTTTTAAAGCGTGAAAAAAAAGAAGTTATACCATGATAAAGTCGGATCATTTTTGAGACACTATAAGTAAATATAGGTGCTGATTGAATTATAAAAATATCTTTTCAAGCGTTTTCAAGTTTGTTTGAGCTTTAAAAATCTTAGCAAATGCTATTGTATCACTTATACATAGTTAGGGCGACTTAGAAACTTTCTAAAAACTATATTTCGAAAACGTTAGATATTACTAAAAATAGTAAGTCCTTATTTAACGAAATATATTAGCGAGATAAAAGTGGAAGTTAGACGTTTAAGTTTCCCTGAGTGCGTTTAGATGTAAAATAGACTTAACAAATATTAGGAGACGTCATTAACGTTCGGGATTTCTAAGCTTTCCAAAAATAATATCTTTTCGTCTAAGTTTTGTAACTTAACTAAAAATCATATATCTTCGTTAAGACACGTTTTTACTAATTAAACTAAGACACAAACACATATGGATGCTATTGATTTCTATAAACAATTTATGCGTCGTTTCATTGTATATTTCTTTCTCCTAAAGCGCGTCGTTTAATTAGGTCGCGGTTAGGATCTCATGATTTCATTCTTCTTTCGTTGATTACCTTTCACCCATCATTTGCTTAAGGCGAGTTCGTAGCCTCACGTTTTACTACTTTACTTTTACTTTAAAACTTTTGGGGTGAGAAACATTGCTTGCTTTTAAATTGGACATGAGTACTTTACTTTACTCTTACATGTTTATGTGTTTTAAGCGCGAGTGCTATAAATAGATATATTGGGACTGATAGGCCCCGTCCGGGTTTGGTAATTCTTACTTAACCGACTGACTGGTTAAAACGGGCGTATATCATATCAGACATGAAGGTGGTATTTGGTTGGACACCATTATGGCACACATTACTTGGCATCTAGTATGATACATACTTTATTTAGCTTCAGTGTCATGAGTTTAGAGCAACGTAAATATATTTTAGTGATATTGTATTTGTTACAATAGTCATACGTTCTTTTTAAATCTTATGGTCCATACATACGTTATACTTAAACCTACGAATTCACCAACTTTATGTTAACGTTTTAAGCATGTTTTTCTCAGGTGCTTAGCTATGGATAACATTGATGTGCTATATGGTGTCTCATGCATGGCCTGGTCTTTCATTAACTTCATCTATCATTTAAATACCGTTGTCTATTTTCAAAACTTCTTTAAACTTCAGCATTTAACTATTTGAATCATTTGAATTATTGTAAAGACTAAATATAATTTATCAATGTAATGGTGTTTATTTTTAAAACGTCCATTTAGTGGTCGTTCCCTTGCCTTGTGTTTAAGATATGTATGACGTCACACCCTCGGATTCCTATTTCTACTGCGACCCGTTTTGGGGGTGTGACAGATTGGTATCAAGAGCCAAGGTTATAGAGAACCATGTAGTATATTAGGTCTAGTCTATAACCAGTATGTGGTCCTTACGTGCTTCTACTTTGCCTTATATATGCAATTGTTGTTAATATATATCTAAGTAGTATTTTTACTTAAGTATTATTTATATTCATGTTACCACATTTATTTTGCCATTCATTTTTGCCATGTTGCATTTCGTATTGCCATGAGTGCATTTAATTTATGCCCTATTGCATTTCATTTCTTCCATGATGCATTTTCATCCTTGCCATGAGTTACTTTGCATCACGTTTATTTTCGACATTGCACGCATCCTGCATGGTTTCATATAAAAGGATTTATATAAATTTTTGCTTGTGCATCGTTATGTCTTCTCTTATCATTCCCATTGTTGTTGATCCTTTGGAGGAGAGTGTCGCATCATCTACTTCTATCATTATTTTATTTGACACCGAGCCTGCTATTATTCCACCTATTGTGCCTGCTATTATCCCACCGATTATTCCTGCTGACATTCTAGCTTTATCTGTTGAGGTTCCCGTTATTCCACCCATTGCTCCAGAGGCAGAGGCGGTTGTAGTCGCTTCGCCTGCTAGAGTGCTTGATATGATTATCCATTCTTTTTCTGAGATTGGTCCGTTAGAGGATCCATATTCGCCAGAGCAAGCACCCATTATACCATCTACTTCTCCATTCTTATTTTCTAATTCTTCTAAGACATCTGGAGATTATTATGACAGTGATTCATCTAAGAGACCTCCATCTCATGATCCATATGAGGTTGCCGTTACTCGATGGAGGAGTAACGTGGCAGTACATTTATCATCACCTGGGTTATCATCACCATCACCATCTACACCTGTTTTACCTTCTACACCCATTGAGGACACCATTGCACCATCTAATGCTATTGCACCCTCTACTGTTGTTTCACCACATTCTGTGCATACATCACCTATCCGTGACACTCATGCTCATGTCACTGAGATTTCCCCGGTTCCTCATGTTGTCTGTCATCGTACACGAATGACTGCAAGGAAGGGAGTTATGTGGTTGAGGCACGTGATGACACCATCTCGTAGTGCATCCCTACGTTTATCAAGAGCTCGTCCATCATCACACTCATCTGGGTCATCACCATCTTCATCTAGTTCATCATCAGATTCTTCATCATCTTCTTCTGAGTCATCATCTCAGGGTTCTTCTTCTGACACATCGGTTTCTTCATCTGAGAGATTATCACATTCATCTGCTACTCACACACCTTCAAGGCCTTTACCTCGTAGGATGCCACAGGATTCTAACTATGTTACACCTTCATCATCGCTGTCTGCTGGACCATCTCGAAAGAGATGTAGGTCCTCGGCTACCTCAGTGCCTTTACTAGCTCACCCATCGGGAGCTTTATCACCTATGCATGTTGACCGTTTACCACCTCGTAAGAGGTTTAGAGGTCCTTTAGTTGCATCTTCTCATGAGGGTAACATCGAGGACAGTTTTGAGGCGAGTACTGAGCCAAACATTGATTCAGATATCTTGGTGGATATTGAGGCAAACATTATGGCAGATACTGCGGCAGCTTTTAAGGCTGAGGCCAAGGCCGAGGCTGATATCATGGGAGATGACGAGGCAGAGGATGATGTCGAGTCTAGTGTTGGAGATACTATTGATATTGGGGTCGATGTAGTTACTGAGCCAGAGGTCCCTAGTGACATTCCTGTGCCTACCATTGATGAGAGATTGAGTGAGCACGAGGACGTGATTCAAGAGTTATATGACCACATGTTGGAGTTTCTTGCTCCGAGGTTTGTAGATATTGAGGAGGAGCATAAGGCTCAGGAGGTCAGAGCAGTAGTTGATGAGAGAGAGAGAGAGAGAGGGCTAGACTGCTTGATAGGGTTATAGTGTTGGATGGGAGTAACATGAGACTCCGAGATGCGTTGAGTGTTGAGAGAGAAAGGGCTGATAGTGTTCAGCTCTGTTTGGGTTATGTGCAGGAGGAGCTCAGGCAAATTCGTGTGTCTCATCATTATGACAGGGAGAGATTCAGGAGACTTGAGTCCTTCATGATGAGTCGTCATGGCTACCGTCCCTAGATTTATTGCATCTGGACTTGTGTATCGACTAATATTAGCTATTAGTAGCATTAGGGATATATCCTATCTTTTGGGAAACAATGATGTAACCAACTTATTAATTATGTTGTGATGACTTATTTTATTTTATCTATCTATGCTGATTTTGTTATGTTCTCTACGTGTAGTGGTATTATTTATTTCATTCTGGAAAAACATGATTCCATTATATTTTATATCTCCATTCGTCTTAACCTGATTATTTTTATCTATTGGTTTTTGTGATTACGTCTTGTATAAATCTCATTATATGTTATATTTATGTGATGTAGAACAATGCCTCAAAAAAGAATGAGTGCTGCCACTATTGAACGCCTGGTGAATCAGCGTGTTGCTGACGCGTTAGCCACGCAAGAAGCTAACGGAAACAATGGCAACGGTAATGGAAACATTAATGGGAATGTTAACGTAAATGCTGATGGGAATGCTAATGGGAATGCTAATGCTGGAGGGTTTGTGTCCATTCTAAGGGCTTGCACTTACAAAGACTTCTTGAACTGCCAACCGTTAAATTTTAGGCGAATCGAGGGAGCGATAGGATTGGCTCGATGGTTTGAAAAGGTGGAGTCGGTCTTTCATATCAGCAATTGCTCAACAAACTGTCAAGTGAAGTTTGCCACCTGCATGCTACAAGGTAGTGCTTTGACCTGGTGGAACTCCCACAAGAGGACTATTGGAGTTAAGACTAATGACTGAGGTGTAGTATCCCCGAAACAAAATTTAAAAGATGGAGAAAGAACCATGAAACCTCACGGTCAAGGTACTGATATGGTTGGATATACCCAGAGATTTCAAGAGTTGACTTTGCTATGCCTAAAGATGGTTCCTGATGAGGTGGAGAAGGTTGAAAGGTACATCTGGGGTCTCCCAGGTAACATTCAGGGGAATGTGACCTTGTTTTCACTAACCAGGCTTCAAGATGCCATCAAGATGGACAACAGCTTAATAGATCAAAAGGTGCATACTTTTGCTGCCAAGAATGCTGAGAACAAGAGAAGCCTCAAGAACGATCCATGGGATAACCGTGTGCCGCAACCACCTTTCAAAAGACAAAATGTGGCACGAGCCTACATAATTGGAAATAATGAAAAAGGAGATATGCTAGGAGTTTACCCTACTGCAACAAATGCAAGCTACACCATAAGGGATAGTGTACTGTAAGATGTAGTAATTGTAAGAAGGTGGGTCATATGTCTAGGGATTATAAAGCTACTGCTACAACACATAGAGCCTCTAAGGCATGCCAAAGAGCTTTAGTGGCTAACCAGAGGACCACTGTTACTTGCTTTGAGTGTGGAGGACAAGGGCATTACCGTAGTGGTTGCCCAAAACTGAAGAATCAAAACCGTGGTAATCAAGCTGGAAATGGTAAAGGTAGGAGAAGAGCTTACGCTCTAGGAGGGGGAGAGACAAACTAAGATTCAAACATTATAACAGGTACGTTTCTCCTCAATAATCGTTACACATCTATATTATTCAATTCGAAGGCTAATAGAATTTTTGTGTCGATTACCTTTAGCTCTCTTATTGACATTTCCCCCACAACCTTAGATGCTAGTTATGCTGTTGAATTAGCCGACGGAAGAGTTGTAGGATCTGATACTATTACTAGGGGTTGTACGTTAAATTGTTAAACCACCTGTTCAACATCGACTTAATGGCCATAGAGCTCGATAGTTTTGACGTTATTATTGGGATGGATTGGTTATCAAAATACCTGTGGAATCCTATAATGACTCCATAGATCGTTATTAGGACTCATCTAGGGTATGATAACAATGATTGTAACACGCAGCGGAATATAGAGAACACAATCATGTTACTAATAAGGTTTTCTTTATTAAACATTAATAAAGAAACTAACTACTAACTACTACACACGCTTTCTATACGTTTAGACTCTCATTGGAGAGACTATCTATCAATCGATTTTAATACTAGACGCCTTCCCCTCTTTATATAATAGAGGGGTTAGGGTTTACAAGACAAGATAAGATCAAAATAAAATTAGAAAACTATAAATCAGCATTAAATACTATTTGACTAATCTTCAATCAGCATTAATGTTATTCCAACTTTGTCTTGTAGGTCCTCCACCTTTAATATGTTTTGTCATAATCAACTCAAAGTATAATTCCTAACAATCTTCCCCTAGTTGATAGATGAAGAACTTCCCCTTAATCCATGCACTCTTCCCTTTTTGTCATAATCAAATAGGAGTGCATGTAGATGGTAAATATATGAACAATAAGCTTCCCCTTAAAAGTATACTAACCATCCCTTAAATCTCGAACTCAGTAGCATAGATCAAATCTTCCTTCAGTGTGTAGAAGACATTATTAAACGTCTTTAAATCATGCATAATTCTTATAGACAATAAATAGTAACATGCCGACAAATAAATTTTGTAAATTTATTTATGTTCATGCCAACGGCCACCATCACAGTGAGCTCTGTTGCATCAACGAGAAACCAGTCATGTGTGAAAAATCATATCATGAACTGTATCATATCATACTCCAACCAAATCTGTAAAAGAGCGTGCAACAACCAATCAAGAATCATATCATGAACTGAATCTTCAAAACGAACTATACACATCATCATTGTTCAAAATCCAAATGCGTCTGTTGTCCCATATCGGAAGATGCTAGCAGAAGAAATCATAAGCAGACCAGTAGGAACCATAAAGCCTACCAGTAGGAACCATAAACTACCAGCAGGAACCATAAGCTAAAATTTCCGATGAAAACCTTATAAACCCTAGATCGAGAGCCACGAGGCTCTGATACCAATTGTGACCACGCCGTGATTATGTGCGATGAGAAAATTGTTTGAATTCCCTACGACAATGAAATACTAACAATTCAAGGTGATATAAGTGACGGTGGGAGTAACTCAAGGTTGAGCATCATCTCGTGCACCAAGACTTAAAAGTACATTAAAAAAAGGTGCCATGTCTTCCTGGCACAGATTACTGAGAAGAAGGCTGAAGATAATTCAGAAGAGAAGCAACTTGAGGACATGCCAATTGTACGAGATTTTCTAAGAGTCTTTCCAAGAGACTTTCCAGGACTTCCACCAACTCGACAAGTTAAATTTCAAATCGACTTAGTCCCTGGTGCTGCACCTGTAGCATGTTCCTCGTATAGGCTAGCACCGTCTGAAATGCAATCGCTGTCTACCCAACTACAAGAACTATCTAGCAAAGGATTCATAAGACTAAGTTCCTCACCCTAGGGAACTCCGATTTTGTTTGTCAAGAAGAAAGATGGATCGTTCAGAATGTGTATCGACTACCGTGAACTAAATAAACAACTGTGAAGAACTGTTATCCACTCTCGAGAATTGATGATCTGTTTAACCAACTGCAAGGATCGAGTGTTTACTCGAAGATCGATTTGAGGTCTGGATATCACTAACTCAGAGTTTGGGAAGAAGATATTCCAAAGACGGCGTTTAGGACTCGTTATGGTCATTACGAGTTCCAAGTATTGCCTTTTGGTTTGACTAACGTACCAACGGTATTCATGGATCTGATGAATCGGGTGTGCAAGCCATACTTGGATAACTTCATGATCGTGTTCATCGATGACATATTGATATATTCCAAGAGCAAGGAAGAACACGAAGAACACCTTAAGTCAATCTTGGAATTACTTAAGAAGGAGTTGTAAGCCAAGTGTAATAACCAGTGTTTTTTCCTAAGTTATAGTGTTCTATATTACTATGACTTTATATTTTCATATTACTATCTCACTGATTTTCTATAACACAACTTAGATTTTGACTCTTGTCGATTTTTACTGTACGTAAGACAGTTACGGTGTAACCGGCTGTCAACTAACAATTTTTTATAATAATAAATCATTTTTATTTCAGATATCACTTTCTAAACATATACGTTTGCATTGGTCATTTACCGAGAAATCATCTCGCACGCAGCGAAAAACGTCACACAACGCATACCGACATGACAATAGTTAAAATTTCATTTAAATTACTTAATTATACACTCATAAACTTAGCTTTTATAAAACATTTCATAAATCATAATAACCTTGCTTAAAACGAGAAAGACGGGTCTACGTCTACAATTGACGAAACAAGAAACTACACAAAATTTAAATTCATAAAAAGCTTGGGATTCCCCTTTGCCTTTGTACCATGACCAGCCCTAAGGTTGACACCATATCAAAAATCATGAATCCCATATGGTCCTTGAAATTGTCCATATCCTCATTTCAGACTCACAAACTAAGATACCAAAACACACACACATCAAAGACACTCTTTTCTCCTCCTTTCTCCTTGGGCCGGATGAACACAACAAACACCCCAAAACCATATATTTTTCATCTTGTTACAAGATAATGGAAGCTTGGATATACTCAGGTTAAGTTCTATTGATTGTTTGGGTAAATAAACAACGTTTGGGTTGTTTGGTTAGCCTTAATCTCATCTTAAACTTTATTTTTGTATTAATCATTTCTTATCGATAATACTTGTATTTTATATAATGTCCAAGATGCATAAACACTAGTTGTACATTTATTTTGTAAAAACCTAAGTGTTAAAAACTAAAAAAACACTAAAAGGTATGTTTTTGGTTCGAAAATAATAAAAAGAAAACATAAGAAAACTATCATTATAATATTATGGTTATGTTTGGAAATCAAATTGATTGATCAAAAATGCTTATAGCTTATTTCGGCTTATTAATAAGCACATGAGTGCTTATTTGGGCTTATTATAGTTCAACATAAAAGAAAAGAAAAAGTATTTTGGTTTATTTTAAACTTTCAACTTATTTTCTTAGCTTATTTAGTGGCTTATTTTCGAAACTAAAGAGGGTTTAAGCTTATTAGCTTATTTTTGAGCTTATCATAGCTTATTCGAGCTTATTGACTCTCGAGCCAACAAGGAGAAATAAGCCGTAGCTTATTTCGACTCCTTTTGGTCTCGGCTTATTTTTGTGGCTTATATTCTAGCTTATTTGGATACTAAACGTGCTTATTCGCTTATTATATAGCTTATTGGTCTTATTATTAGGCTTATCATATTTTTGAAATGTTTGTTAGGCTTACGCATACCGAACGGCCCAACAAAGCCCAACGAGTACTCGACTTATTCGTGGCTTTTTTGGTTTAACTTACTTTAATAAAACAAGGGCTTAATTGCTTATTTATTTTCGACTTATTTCGCTTTGCTTAATTACTTATATTGCTTATAGGCTTATTTATACATTCGGCTTATTTATAAGGGGTTGTTTTCGTCTTATTGATAAAGAGCTAAATAATGGATTTGTAGCAAAACATTTAACTTTTAATTGAGCTAACTAGTTGGACCTTAATTGTAATTAAAACTTGATTTTATTGGGCACGAAAATGGTCTAAATATCAATGGATTATTAATGGGCTATAAGGCCCAACAACTAATAAACGCATTTTAAGCATGGCTCATAAGATTATCTACATCATACAACTAATTTTCATTTGTGGCTTATTATTATTATCTTAAGTATTCCGACTTATTAAACTTAATGGATATTTTGGTTATGTATATTCGGGCTAACTAGTAAACTTGTATTTGGGCTAAACTTATGGGCTAAAAACGTAACTAGTAATTTTGGGTTAACAATGGGCTATTTGGCTCAATGAGTGAAAACAAGTGAATTTGAACTTCTAAAACGAACTATTGACCGACTTATTGAATTCGGACTCATATAGGTTTAAGATACTTAAATTAGTCAATTGAAATATGTTTTTATAAAATGTAGCGAAAACGTGGTGATTTGGCATTTTGTCGAAACTGATTATTTTAAGAAAAAAGTGTTTTGATAAAGTCTATGACTTTGGGAAGTAACTATAAACGAACGGGTCACGCCGAAATTTTATGAACATTTTACACTTAGAAAATATTTTGTAAAACTTATTTTCTTAAAACCCGACAAAAAGAATGAAATCCCATTGTTTTATTAAATATTATTTTATAGTTAATAAATAATTGTTATACTTAAACTTGATAAATGAACTAATCTACATATTCATATACATGATACTAAGTAATTTTCTTAACTTGACAAAGAGAAAAAATAATAAAAGATTATTTTTAATATCCGACTAAAAGACGAAAAATATAATTTTATATAAAACTTCAATTATTTAATATGTGTGTCTAAAACATTATTAATAATTACATCATGAATGTCTTATCTAATTAACTTGGGGATTGGGTAAATTATCGAAACATGTTTAATTCTTATTTATGTAATTTGTATTCGTTTATGCTTATACATTTATTTCTTATCTATTTATTTCTCATTTATTTATGATTATACATTGTATTCGTTTGACAATTATATCGCGAATGTCTTATTTCCTCGTCCAATTAATTCTTATTTACTTATTTTTTATTTAGTCATGGATTTTCTATTTAATTTCTCTTATAATACATATATGTATATATGTATCGTATTTTGACATAAGTTCATCGAGTCAAACTTATGAACCACCACACAAACAATGATACAAAACCTTTTACAACGATAATACAAATCCTTTTACAAATTTATATGCATCACTTCATTTTCATATAGCATATCTCTAAAATAAAACTTCATTAATACGCCGTGATCGGGCACCGTTGAACGTTATTCTTTGATCATCTATTACAACTACTTTCATCTTTATTTAAGGTGAGTCTTCGTAGCCCTACTTTTAAACCACTTTCCTCGAGGTAAAATGATACTCAAAACTCTTTTAAAATGTTTTACTACTGTGCTAAACTATCTCTATGCTTTTGGACAATATTCATATGTGCTTACAATTGCGTACTTGGTGTGCTTCTATACATGATCTCTCTGTTGATGACCATGTTACTAATTCTTCATACAACTACTTAGCCGACTGTGTAGCTCTAGTTGGTAGGTGATAGGTTCGGAAATCTATAAGCGCTTGGGTCACGGTTGACTGGTTGATTGACTGAAATGCTCTGACATGATGTGACTTGTTATGTTGATGATGGAATACTATTTATACTGCTTGCACTCCGCTATTGTATTGCACTATTGTCCCTCTTTAAATTCTGGCACAGCAACTAGGTTTACACTCTAAACCTACGAGCTCACCAACTTTATGTTGACCTTTTTGAGTATCATTTTCAGGTGATATGCATTTACAAATTGAATGTACTTGAAATCAAAGCTATCCATTGCCAAGGTGTTTTCTAAAGACAAATGTTTTCTTCTATAAGAAATTGTATCTTATGTAACGTTGTACTTAAATTTCTTTGCTTCTAACTAAATGTGGCGAAATCTACTATCTTATGCGATGTCTCCGAAATGTCGCACCTCGTGTTTCCATTCTTAGCGGGGTGTGACAGATTGGTATCTGAGCCTAAGGTTATAGAGAATTCTGGTTTTTCTAAGATAAAAATCCAACTATAACAAAACTAAAGTTTTCATAAAACCCCAAACATGATAAGAGTATTTTGCTGACATGCTTGCCTTGCAATGCTCTATATGTCTCCATGTGTACTCATACTTTGCTACTGCTTACTTATAAACAAGCAGGCCTATACTAATATTTTTTTATTTTGAATACTATACTAAACATTATTTCGGATACGTCCCAAATTGAGTTATCGGACGGCCAACGTTGAATACATTATTTTGGATATATTATTTTGGTTATACTATTTGGGATACATTATTTTGAAATATTTTATTTATATACTAATTTGGGTACACAACTACACAGTTGGTGCCCTATGCTATTATGTCACGATTGTCACATGCCCTTTCCCCTCCCCACACTACTCACTTTATTACAAAATCTAAATACACCGCATTCTAAGCTGATGAATTGGATTACATCCTTAGTCGCACTAGGAACAACCCACTGATTAGCATAGTCTCAATTAGTGGTCCTGTCATACAATTAGGACTTTAGAGACTACAAATAGGAAAAAAGGATTCATGAGAAAGTGATAACCTTAGGCTGAGTTCCTCACGTCATCCGTGGTAATTGTGCCCGCCCTAGTGTTTGTGTTCTAGAGATGGTACCAATATGGATGACCCAAAGTCTTGAGGTCAAAAATTTTAGACAACTGAAACGTTTTCTTACAAACCTTATGAAGTACAAAAATTTGGAATTTTCTATGGTTGATGGTTTTAAATATAAATCATTTTGAACACATGTTTAAACGTTAATTTTCTTGAAAGTCAAAAATCTAGATCACATATAAAAAATTGCTTAGTAGATACACAAATTTTTACAGACATCTTTTCACGTGACTATAATTAATTAAAGCTTCAAACAATGTTGCTCCAAACTACATTTATGGTTAAAATTTTATAATGGTTTACTCAAATAAACGTCGTTAACAAATTTTTAAACCATGCCTCCGAGAAAGGACACGCACTATGTCGACACACCATTCGGCCGTTAGAAACGAACCGAACACCTCTGATTATCAATAAAAAAAATTGTAAACTCTCCAAATCATTAACACCAGATTATGCCCTTAGAAAATTTGATTTATAGATCATCATCTTCAACTTCAAACTCTAACTAGTCCCACCCTTCTTTTCGGTATATGACTTCAGCAACTACGCTTACTCTTCCTAGGCGATAAGGACGCCATCGTCGCGACCCACTGATAATCTCGCTTACGCTACTCGACTTAATATGAGAACCTCCTTACGAAAAATGTACATAGACTCTTGTGGTCTGTACAGATAGGACAATGCGCGCCATACAAATATCGTCTCCATAATTTCAATTCAAGACTACGACTGCCAACTCTATACTACAAATTTGATTTTCCTTCGCATTTCCTTCAATTGCCTTGAAACAACCTTCTTCACATTAGGAAGCCTTCCTTCTTACTTCTTCAATCTTTGTATACAGCAATCGTTCCTCCATTCGGAGATGCAACCCTAATAATCTTTATATCCCATGTAGTCCTTACCTTGATATTTAGCTAACGATTCCCTTCTTTAATGATTTCTTCAGTAACAAATTGTTCCCCACCTACAAATTCTACAACTAGCACTCTATCTAATCTCTTTGATTTACGATTTACACGATGGTACGAAGAAGAAGACACAAAACATCTTTTGGCAGCAGACGTCAAACGCAAGCAGGTTCTTCATTCTTCTTTCACGTTGATCTTTTCAAATTTGTTTTGACGAATATATCAACCTTTGTGAGTCCACAAGAACCATAAATTCCATAAATTAGCTATGCAGTGCAGCCTCAAGCAAAGCGACCTAATCGATTGCACTAGTAACAAGTGTTTGTGCCCATCTACACCAACTCATACCCCATTTCATGCAAGCTATTTTGGATTATAATGAAGACCGTATAAAGAACGAGTTGTTAGGTTCACATAAATGGACCCGAACAAAGAAGATTCGGTCACTCAAAGATACAAGACAATGTTAATTAATGTTTATTATGTATACGGGCCAAGATGTAAAAAAGCCCAAAAGAAAGCCCTCAAAGGCAAATCCTAGTTATTATAGGAATAGAGGCCAGAGTATGGTGATAGGAGAGAGCGAGAGCGAGGTGGGGAGTGAGGGAGTAGGGTGCGGTTGTGGGTATCTGGAGTCTCCGATTGGATATTTGAAGGGCATGGCTGTAATTAGGGGGTGTGTATATGTGAGTGTCATGCTCTGGTTGGAGGCGATGTTTTATGGTCGGGAGGACAGAAACTGATGTTAATTTTTTGCGTTACTTCTTGGGGGTGAAATCAAGGTTCACACACAGGTTCTTCCATAATGTTTAATTCCATTGTGTCTTCTAGGGTGCCATTGATGACTACTGACATTCAGGACACCAGAATATCTATGAATACACTAGGTGATTCCATACGAACTTTTGGATTCTGCAGAGCCATAGAACAAAATGTAGATTGTATAGTTGACTCATGAGCTTATCAGGATTCTCTATTTAATTCATAATATAATCTTCTCGAGATAGAAAGAGATAGCAGGAGACTCCAAAAGTTCTTTAATGTTTAATCTTTTGTGCCATTGATCTTGTGCTTAATCCATGGAATGATCTAGGGATCCTACAATTGGTATCAGAGCCTACAAGATTGATGTATTGATTTGGTTTGTATTTTTTTCTATTGATTTCGAAAAAAAAGAGGTTTTTGTTTTTGATTATTTGTTTGTTTTTTATTCTTGATTCAAAGATGGTTTATGTTTAATCTAATATCATTCAAACCATCTTGTTAGCAATCAACGATCTCGTGATTTTCTTTTGTTCATTTTTTGTTTCGAAAAGTATTAAAAAAAGTGGGGATCGAACGAGTCTAAGTCGTCTAGCACCGAACGAGTGTATTCTTAGAGCGATCGAACGAGTGGGATTCAAGGTTGGACCGAACGAGTGGATCGAACTAAGGAGCGAACAAGTCAATCGAACGAGTTCAGTCTTAGAAGATCGAACGAGTTTTGTCTTAGAGGATCGAACTAGAGGTTCGAACAAGGGATCGAACTAGGGGAAATCAAGGAGGATCGAACGAGGGGTAAACAAGGAGGATCGAACGAGTTGAAGATTCAAGGATCGAACGAGCATCCTCCAAGAACAATCGAACGAGTGACCTCCTACATCAACCGAACAAAACGATCGAACAAGCAATCGAACTAGACGATCGAACTAGACGATCGATCGAGTGGAAAACAAGGACGATCGTTCGAGTGGAAAACAAGGACGATCGAACGAGTGACAATTGAACGAGAGAATTGAACGAGCTCAACTCCTCAAGGACCGAACGAGTATCTACTTGCTTAATCGAACAAGTGGAACCTTTGAGGACCGAACTAGCTTATACTTTGTGGACCGAACGAGCTCGATTTCTCTAAGATCGAACAAGTTGACTTTCTTGAACCGAACTAAATAATCAAACAACAACAAAAACATAAACACAAATCAAACAAATCATCAATCACTCAACGATCAGATCATTCAGTTCTTAGAATTCAAAAAACCAAAGATGACTGCTAAGGATTCAAGTGTTGCAGGTTCAAAACCTATGACTCCTTTTGTTCACACTCGTCCAGCAAACAATGAGGTACACAAAAAGGTTTGGAAAATTAAAGAGTACCTTACTGAGTTTGAGCCAATCATACAAAATGGAAGAGCACAACCATGTTGGTCGGAGTATAGACGTAGTTTTGTTAACGATATTATACCATTTTATGAAAACATCAAAAACCTTTCTCAAAACCTAGATACTGACATCTATACAAAAGTAAAGGAGTTTGAGCGTAGTCTTGATAAAATGGAAAGTGACTATGACAAGTGTCTTGCGGATAACAAGCGCCTTTGTGACAAGAATAACATCTTCTTGCAACAGACACGGCATCAACAAAGATTGAAACGAATCTTTCGAATGACAATGAGCGCTTCATTGCTGATAATATAGCAAAAGACATCTGCTCTTTTGTGCTTTCTTCTGAAAAGCAAGTGTCTCCGAGATCGAATTGCAGTGTAAAGAACTCAATCAAATTACGATAAGACAACTCCAAGTCGTATGCCACTTGAAGCTTGAGTTTTAGAGAAACAACAAATGCTTGCCTAAAATCAGAACACCAATCCTCCTTATACAAAACAGTTATTGATCTACAACTTAAATTTCAAAAATCTACAAATAAACTCCTTCAAAATGAGAAGTTTTGTGTGCCCGCCGATGCAACTGCATCAAATGGCAATTGTTTAAATTAACCAGTATAAAATACCAGCTTCAAAGGAAGGATGAACCTATCAGGAATTCTGGGAAACTCAGAATCATCATCATAGAATGTTGAATGTAGGCCCCACCACAGGTAGCCTTGATCAGCAGGCCCTAGAAACTGAAGTCACTCAGTTGAAAGACGCCCTCACTTCCCTTTTAGATCCAAAAATGATGTGGAACAAGAAGAGAACGCCAATGTGAGCGCGGTATCTAGAACTGTCGACTGCTAGTACCCACTCAAGAACTACACTCACAGGGAAGATGGCTATCTTAAATGCTGAAATTGCCAAACTGAAAGCTGAAGCTGTTGGCAAAAAGAATAGTGGACCTACAGAGCTAGTGAAACCCAAAGTACTTGCTTCAATGATGTACACCAAGAGTTCTAAGTACATTGTTCCACCAAAAAGAGCCAATTGGGTTCAACCGACCCCGTTGCCTAAAAAGAAGCAGGTGACTTTTCAGGATCCGCACAGATCTTCACCAAGACCCGCACAAAAACCACAAGTGCAACAGCATAAGAAACCTACAGTTCCTGTGAACGTATTTCAAAAACCAAAACCTGCCACTGTCGCTCGCAAACCAAACCCTAAGAACAACTTTCAGAACCATAGTCGTTTACCGACTAAGAGTGTGAAAGCGAGGAGGGCAGCTGATTACTACAGAATTTTATGTTGATATTGGTCAGTTTGTGTGGTCAATTCTACGAAATCTGTCATGTCAAAAATCCACCAGGCCAAGTGCGCTGTGAACACCTCTAAAAATGCCTGGAAAGCTACCAAGGAAGACGTTGCGAGAATTGTACCTCAATGGAAGCCCACTGGTAAACGTTTCAATTTATGTGATATCTATGGTCCAAGAATGTCTACGGAACCCATCGTTACGCCTTCGAAATTCACACCATGCGTTAGTCCTCGTACCAACGTTACTTTGAGTATGGAACCTGTTCTCAAACCTTTGGAACTCACCCCATGCGTCAGTTCTAGTTCAATGGTCACTTACTATGGTCTCTCGGTTTTTTGACTATAGACTCGGCGATCGCAAGGCTGGTTCCAATGGGATTTCTGCCATCTTTGAATGATGAGGTATCTTGCACAATAACATTCATTGTATAATAGTATGGCTTGCAGTTATTTCAGACTGTAACCCGGTCTTAACCCAGAGACTTAATGTACGTTTCAGTGCATTATTTCTTCCACAGACAAGAAATTGTCTAAGACCCGAACAACCATTTTTCTCATAAACAGCTTGTTTTATCAAACATGTTCGGGTTAACCAAATCAAACATTGACACGGGTCATTGTTTGAGGGGGAGAATCAGGTATACTAACAGTTGTTGCAGGTCAAAAGGACGCACTGTTGCTGATTCTATTGCTGCAAGATTGACACGACCAACCGTTTACAAGTTCAAGACAGATTGCAGTATCATTCCTGTCTGGGTATTCTAAAGGTCTTGTTTCAATTACTCACTTGATTTTTGTGCTATTTCACCTCACCTCATACTTGAGGGAGATTGATACATTTTAAGTCCATTCTAGATCAAAACCATTCACAAGTTTCATACTTTTGATCGGGGGAGAGAATGTGACTTAAACATGTAAATCGGATAATTAAATGATTCAATTGATTCTAAAATGCTAAAGTCCTATCCATGCATGTGCTAAACATCTTTCGATTATCGACGCACATGTGTAGGGGGAGCATAAGTGTTAATATGATCAAAAAATTCAATGTACCAATAGTTTGTGTTAAACACAAGTATCTTGATAAATGACAAAGAATCTTTTGTTTCATGTTCGTGAAAGTGATCTTATGGAATGCTGAGGAAAGAGTTGTTGTACCACCAGGGTATTCGTATGAATGCTCATGCCTGGTCTTCGGACTGCGCCCACTAGTGAAGTGGATTTCCATATAAGTACTTGTACAAGTTTGGATTGTCCCAAAAGGCACTGCATATCTTTCGGGATATATTTCAAAACATCATCAGAGCATTCTGATTAAACTTTCGTTTGTGCCCCAAACAAATTTTATAAGCACATCGAATGTTTTTCAAATCATTTTTGCCACAGGCCTTCTACGGTACTTAATTGTATTAAGAAGTAAAACGCTGAAAAAATGAAATGTACGGTATAGACCAGCATATAGTACACTATACTGACTCACTCTTTACCATTACTATTAGTAGAAATACTTATAGTGTGTTAGTCTTCGGAATCAGGTCTAGAGAACGCGAACATAGGGAAATCGATACTTGTATAGAGGAACTAGCTTGTCACGTGCCAGATAAACCTTCAAGAAGGTACGTTAATGAATCAATCTGAACACAGTGCAGTATTCATACTGGAATCATTGATCCTCACTGAATCAGAGGTTAAGTAACCGACACATAATGAGGTATCGTCCATACTCGGTCCCTTCAAAATATAAAACCTTTGTGTGTTTCACAAATGTTTTTTCTAGAACCAATAAGTGATTTTACCATAACAAAAATGTTTTGATGAGTGACTAAATTGATCTATCAAAGGCGAATGCGACTCAAAGTAACCGATGCAGACATGCTCCATAATCCTTACTCACATAACTAGAAATCAAGAAAGTTTACATACAAAGACTTCCGCACAATCTTTGAAAATCAATGTCCTTCTTCAGAATGCTAAACGTAATGGAGATTATAAGAAGAAACATCATCAAAGCTTTTCCAGATCCCACAGATAAAGAAGCATGTGGAGACTAAAGATAGCGTATGGCAAAGTCAAAGTGAAAGAAGATCACAAAGTAATTCAGAGAATTAAAGCTTAAACAAGTCAAAGATCAAGATCAAGTCATCACATCAAGTTCTGAAGATCATGGTCAAGGTTGTTAACGTTTGAATTACCCAATTTGCACAACAAGTGAAGTACCCTAGCAACAACGAGCTAAAAAGACAAGCATATGAGCTAACTATTCATGACCTCATCTAGGGGAGATTGTAGGTTTCACACAATGACCGAACACAGAAGATTTGGGTCTACTCAAAGATACAAGACAATGTTATTAATGTTTATTATGTATACGGGCCAAGATGTAAAAAAGCCCAAAAGAAAGCCCTCAAAGGCAAATCCTAGTTAGTATAAATAGACCTAGTTTAGTCAAAATTAGGTTAGCTTCTCCATTTTATTTTTCATCTTAAGGGTTTGTAGCCACTAATTTTTTCTTTCAATCAAAAGTTCTTTAATGTTTAATTTTTTGTGCCATTGATCTTGTGCTTAATCCATGGAATGATCTAGGGATCCTACACGAGTGATCCTCCTCTCCCTGATAGATACATGATGTTCCGTAACACGATGCCTCATCCCCTATCATCTTTACCAATTTCCCTCCGAACCACTCACCTGCCTCGACTAAACCCCTAACCTTCTTCGCTAATCTCATCAACCTAAGGTGTAGATACCCATTCATTTGTTTTGAGCGAACCCAAGATTGAGCAGACTTTTCAAAAACGTTAAGCTTGTAATAACAACTTAATGCTTAGCTTAATTTTATGACAATTCTTGTTTGATTGAGTTGTGGAGTTAAGTTAGATTCAAAGTTGTTACTTAGCTTAAGGTTTATGATAATTTTTCTCAATGGACGAGAAAGCTTACCCTCGCCAATATAGCCGCCTGATAGTTTCTTTAGACTGACACTCCTTTTCACTTGTAGGATAAGCTTGGATAGAAATATCATGATTTTAAATTCTAGTAGTATTTGACCATGCCACATAAGCTATGACCACAACACTGAGTCTTGATTTGACTTCTAATTCTTTCATGAAGAAATTGACCTCCATTGAATTCTAAGTACAAGCGTTAGTCTTTTATAATATGAAAAGATTAAAATTGTTGATTCTAATGTAGTAGACTAGGTGGTTACACTAGACTGGCAGTTTCATTAGCGAAATTCATCACCTTGACCTGTAAACACCCTTAGGATTTTAATGGTTGGCATGTGATAAACCCTAAGTAAAACCTAGCTGATGATTAACTAGTTATCACCCCATAGGAAGTCAGTTTGATGATTGATTTCATGTTATGGAAGAACCAAATGAAACTCTCGTTAGGAAAGTTAAGCAAATTATACAAGATAAGATTTTAGATTTCAAACTTAGAGGGAACTCAAAGCGAGGACTCAAAATTACTTTGGAACGAGAGGACCAACTGAGACTTACGTACCCGCATCTTTTTGGAAGTTGCACTAGTTGAATTTCGGGACGAAATTCTCTTAACGGGGGTAGACTGTAATAACCGGTGATTTTTCCTAAGTTATAGTGTTCTATAATACTATGACTTTATATTTTCATATTACTATCTCATTGATTTTCTATAGCACAACTCAAATTTTGACTCTTGTTGACTTTTACTGTATGTAAAACAGTTACGATGTAACCGGCTGTCAACCAACAATTTTCTATAATAATACATCATTTTTATTTCAAATTATCACTTTCTAAACATTTACGTTTGCATTGGTCATGGACCAGGAAATCTTCCCGCACGCAGCAAAAAATGTCACACAACGCGTACTAGCACAACAATAGTTAAAATTTCATTTAAATTACTTAATTATACACTCATAAACTTAACTTTTATAAAACATTTCATAAATCATAATAACCTTGCTAAAAACGAGAAAGACAGGTCTACGTTTGCAATTAAAGAAACAAGAAACTACACAAATTTTAAATTCATAAAAAGCTTAGGATTCCCCTTTGCCTATGTACCATGACCAGCCTCATGGGGGACACCATAGCAAAAATCATGGATCCCATATGATCCTTTAAATTGTCTATATCCTCATTTCAAACTCACACACTAAGATACAAAAAACATACACATAAAAAACACTCACTTTTCCTCCTTCTCCTTGGGTCGGACGAACACAACAAACACCCCAAAACCATACATTTTTCATCTTGTTACAAGAATATGAAAGCTTGGATATACTCGGGTTAAGTTCTAGTGATCGTTTGGGTAAATAAACAACGTTTGGGTTGTTTGGTTAGCCTTAATCTCATCTTAAACTCTCATTTTTGTAAGTAATCATTTCTTAATAATACTTGTATTTTTATTAATCTCATGATGTATAAACACTAGTTGTACATTTATTTTGTGAAAGTCTAAGTGTTCAAAACTACAAAAAAACTAAAAGGTGCGATTTTGATTAGAAAATAATAAAAAGAAACCATAAGAAAAGTATCTTGTAATATTATGGTTGTGTTGGTGAAATAAAATGTTGTGTCAAAAATGATTATAGCTTATTTCGGCTTATTAATAAGCACATGAGTGCTTATTTGGGCTTATTATTGTTCGGCATAAAAGAAAAACAAAAGGAAAAGCATTTTGGTTTATTTCAAACTTTCGACTTATTTTCCTAGCTTATTTTGTGGCTTATTTTCGAAACTAGAGAGGGTTTATGCTTATTAGCTTATTTTTGAGCTTATCGTAGCTTATTCGACTTTATTGACTCTCGAACCAACAAGGAGAAATAAGCCGTAGCTTATTTTGACTCTTTTTGGTCTCGGCTTATTTTTGTGGCTTATATTCTAGCTTATTTTGATACCAAACGTGCTTATTCTCTTATTATATAACTTATTAGACTTATTCTTGGGCTTATCATATTTTTGAAATGTTTGTTGGGCTTATGCATACCGAACGGCCCAACAAGGCCCAACGAATACTCGACTTATTTGTGGCTTTTTGGTTTAACTTACTTTGATAAAACAAGGGCTTAATTGCTTATTTATGTTCGACTTATTTCGTTTTGCTTAATTACTTATATTGCTTATAGGCTTATTTATACATTTTGCTTATTTATAAGGGGTTGTTTTCTACTTATTGATAAAGGGCTAAATAATGGATTAGTAGCAAGCTAAAACATTTAACTTATAATTGGGCTAACTAGTTGGACCTTAATTGGACTTAAAACTTGAGTTTAGTAGGCTCGAAGATGGTCTAAATATCAATGGACTATTAATGGGCTATAAGGCCCAATAGCTAATAAACATATTTTAAGCTAGGCTCATAAGCTTATATACGTCATACAACTTATTTTTATTTGTGGCTTATTATTATCTTAAGTATTTCGACTTATTAAACTTGATGGATATTTTGGTTATGTATATTCGGGCTAACTAGTAAACTTGTATTTGGGCTAAACTTATGGGCTAAAAACTTAACTAGTAATTTTGGGTTAACAGTGAGCTATTTGGCCCAATGAGTGAAAACAAGTGAATTTGGACTTCTAAATCAAACTATTCATCGACTTACTGAATTCGGACACGTATAGGTTTGTTAAATTAGTCAATTGAAATATGTTTTGATAAAACGTAGAGAAAACGTGGTGATTGGGCATTTTGTCAAAAACTGATTATTTTGAGAAAAAAATGTTTTGATAAAGTCTATGACTTTAGAAAGTAGCTATAAACGAACGGGTCATGCCGAAATATTATTAACATTTTACACTTCGAAAATATTTTATAAAACTTGTTTTCTTATAACCCAAAAAAAAGGATGAAATCACATTGTTTTATTAAATATTATTTTATGGTTACTAAATAATTGTTATACTTAAACTAAATAAATGAACTAATCTACATACTCATGTACATGATACTAAGTAATTTTCTTAACTCGACAAAAAGATAAAATAATAAAATATTATTTTTAATATCTAACTAAAACACGAAAAATATAATTTTATATAAAACTTCTATTATTTAATATGTGTGTCTAAACATTATTAACAATTACATCGCGAATGTCTTATCTAATTAACTTGGGGATTGGGTAAATTTTCGAAACATGTTTAATTCTTATTTATGTAATGTGTATTCGTTTATGCTTATACATTTATTTCTTATCTATTTATTTCTCATTTATTTATTTCTCACTTACTTATTTCTTGTTTACTCCTCGTCCAATTAATTCTTATTTACTTACTTTTTATTTAGTCATGGATTTTCTATTTAAGTTCTCATATAATACATATACGTATATATGTATCGTACTTTGACATAAGTTCATCAAGTCAAAGTTATCAATCATCATACAAACAATGATACAAAACCTTTTACAACGATAATACAAATCCTTTTACAAATTCGTATGCATCACTTCATTTTCATATAGCATATCAATAAAATAAAACTTTATTAATAGGTTGTGGTCGGCCACCGTTGCACGTTATTCCTAGATCATCTATTACAACTACTTTCATCTTTATTTAAGGTGAGTCTTCGTAGCCCTACTTTTAAACCACCTTCCTTAGGGGAAATGATACTCAAAACTCTTTTAAACTATTTTACTACTGTGCTAAACTATCTCTATGCTTTTGGACAATATTCATATGTGCTTACAATTACGTACTTGTTGTGCTTCTATACATGATCTCTCTATTGATGACCATGTTACTAATTCTTCATAAAACTACTTAGCCGACTGTATAGCTCTAGCTGATAGGCGATAGGTTCGGAGATCTATAAGCGCTTGGGTCATGGTTGACTGGTTGATTGACTGAAATGCTATGACATGATGTGACTTGTTATTTTGATGATGGAATACTATTTATACTGGTTGCACTCCGCTTTTGTATTGCACTATTATCCCACTTTAAATTATGGCACAACAACTGGGTTTACACTCTAAACATACGAGCTCACCAACTTTATGTTGACCTTTTCGAGTATCATTTTCAGGTGATCATCATTTACAAATTAAAGGTACTTGAAATCAAAGCTATCCATTGCCAAGGTGTTTTCTAAAGACAAATGTTTTCTTCTATCAGAAATTGTATCTTATGTAACATTGTAATTAAATTTCTTTGCTTCTGACTAAATGTGGCAAAATCTACTATCTTATATGATGTCTCTAAAATGTCGCACCTTGTGTTTCCGCTCATAACGGGGTGTGACAGATTGGTATTAGAGCCTAAGGTTATAGAGAATGCCGGTTTTTCTAAGATAAAAACCCAACTATAACCAAACTAAAGTTTTCATAAAACCCCAAACATGATAAGAGTTGACTAGTCCGAGCATTACATCATTTTTCTTGAATTATGCATAGCCTGATCAACTATGCCTAATTCACGAGAGATCATAGAATGATAGGGGTAGTTTCCTTGAACCATGCTAGGTCGGACATAAACCCTAGATTACCTGAAATCACATCGACCTTATGTGTGCATACCTGTTTTATGTGTTATGTAATTATCTTATGATTGTTAATGCGCGTGTTTGCTTTACTTTTACTACATGATCACTATTTCATATACATGTTTTACATGCGTGCCTTTGCATGCGTTACATGTCGCCATACAGGTTCATACTTTTGCTACTATTTAATCACTATTGTATATGCTTGGCCTACATGCTTGCCTTACACGCTTTACATGTGGCCTTACTTACCTACACTTATACTACTATATGATCACTATCGCTTACATTTGGCTGACATGCTTTCCTTGCAATGCTTTATATGTCGCCATGAGTACTCATACTTTGCTACTGCTTACTTATATACAAGCAGGCTTATACTAATATTTTCTATTTTGAATACTATACTAAACATTATTTCGGATACGCCCTAACATTGAGTTGTCGGACGGCCAACGTTGAACACATTGTTTTGGATATATTATTTTGGTTATACTATTTGGGATACACTATTTTAAAAACACTATTTTGAAATATTTTCTTTATATACTAATTTAGGTACACAACTACACAGTTGTTGCCCTATGCTATTATGTTACGGTTGTCACAAACCTTGTCCCTCCACACTACTTACTTTATTAGAAAGTTTAAATACCTTGCATTCTAAACCGATGAACTAGATTACATAAATAGTCACACTAGGAACAACCCTCTGATCAGTATAGTCGTAATTAGTGGTCCTGTCATACAATTAGGGCTTTAGAGACTACAAATAGGACAAAAAGATTCATGAGAAAGTGATAACCTTAGGCCGAGTTCCTCACGTCATCCGTGGTAATTGTGCCCGCCCTAGTGTTTGTGTTCTGGAGATGGTACCAATATGGACGACCCAAAGTCTTGCGGTTAAAAATTTTAGACAACTGAAATGTTTTCTTACAAACCTTATGAAGTACAAAAATTTGGGATTTTCTATGGTTGATGGTTTTAAATATAAATCGTTTTGAACACATATTCAAATGTTAATGAAGAAACATGTAATCTTATGATCTACCAAGAACAAGAGAGAGATGTGGGTTGTGATGTTTTATGAGAGAAAGTAATGAAAT
>BQNB010020472.1:0-28498 GCA_026074375.1 Tanacetum coccineum
GTATTCACGGTTATTGTCTCTCATAGTTTCTTTGGATTTGTCTAAAGGACTATAAGTCGTGTAAGGCTCATTTAGATCCTGTTGATAAGGACCTACAGAAACCTTGTTATTCATGGATAAAAACTCAATTCCCTCTCTCTATCAGCACTTAGTAATTCACTCGAATCAAACCCAGGATTAGAATTTAAATTCTTATGATTTCTGTTCATCAACAAGTCCATATGGCCAACCTAAAGTACTCAGACAAGCATAATATGGTCGCTTTCCTGAAGAAACCAAATGAAAGTGTTTGTTTCACTGAGGTAGTAGATTTCCTTAAAGGTACATCTCTCAAGTATGCCTTAACTCATAATCCTACTATCTATGACTCCCTAGTCAAACAGTTCTGGCAAACTGCCACAGTTAGAACACTTGCTAATGGGACTCAACAATTAATAGCATCTATAGACTCTAAAGAGTATACTATTACTGAGTCATCTGTCAGAAGTAACCTTCAATTGGCAGATGCAACAGGAATACATAATTTATCTGATGCTAAAATATATGCTAGATTAGCCACATTGGGTTATGTTACTGAGGGTAATTTAACTTTTTGGATAAGGAATTTTACTCCCCAATGGAAATTTCTAATCTATCATATTTTACACTACTTAAGCCCTAAGTCTGGTGGATGGGATCAATTTGGTAGTATTATTGCTACTGCATTAATCTGTCTATCTAGCAATAGGGTTTATAATTTTTCTAAAATGATTTTTGATGGGATGGTTCATAACATAGAGAGTAATACAAAATTTTTAATGTATCCAAGATTTCTATAAATTATTTTGGATATTACAACTGAAAATAAAGGAAGGTATTTAGCCGCCACTTTGACCAAAAAGATTTTTGCAAACATGAAAAGGGGTTATGCAGGGGATTTTATACCATTGCTGCCTGCTATGTTGGCAGGGGAAGCTGTGGATCAAGGTAAAGGCTCAGCAAAACCAGCTAAACCCCATCACACACCTGTTGATCCAATATTATCCACATCCCAACCACCACTTCCATCACCACCTCATCCATCACCACCTCATCCATCACCACCACTTCCATCACCACCTCATCCATTACCACCACATCAATCACCACCTTTTTCACCACCTCATTACTCACCATCTAGGTCTTATGAAGCACCTCTCCCTAAAGGTAATACATCAAGAAGTGCTGAGGATAGTATGCAACTTAAAGAATTGATGGTGCTTGTACCTACCTTGGTGACCAAGATTAATAGTTTGGAGAAAGAGTTGAAGGACACCAAGCAGACACTAGGGAATGCTGCGCTCGCAGTAGTGCTTAAATTGGTAAAGAAGGTGAAATCTCTGGAAACAGCTTTGAAGAGGAAATCCAAGAAGGTGATTATGTCTGAATCAGAAAGTGAAGAACCAGAGGATCAGGGGAGGATAATTCAGGATATTGATGATGATCCTCTAGTTTCTTTGGTTAGAGAATCCATGAAGAGAAAGCCAAAGATTTTTTTAACTCATACATAAAGCTTCAGGGGAGGCTCAAAATAGAAGTACAGTCTACAATTTAGAAGCAGCTAAATACATTGTCACAGGTGCTTATCAGGGTTGGTGAGCAAGGGAAAAATCACCTGATAAGGGCCAGAGATATAGGTGTGAGAGAAAGGTCAATGGCTAAGAAATATTAATATTGGATGGGATGATGAAGAAGAGATTCTATACTGGTTTAAAGATAGTAATAGGGTATTCAAGATATTAATACTGGTAGTATCTAAAGTTGATTCTGGTACTGCTAGTAAAAGGGGTCAAAGGGAAGGAAAGGCTCTAATGGTTGAAGAGGATATCCAGGTACTCACAAACTAAAGATCAATAGACAGAGGAAGTGGATTGGAAGAGGTATTAAAGTTACAAGCTTAATTGGATGAAGAAGTTGTAAAGAGGATTCATTTAGATAAAATGTTAGCTAAAAGAAATGACAGTAAAGGAAGAATTCTCAGAACAACAAAAGAAAAGAAAGCTCAAGTTCAATTTGAAAGCTCAATTTTATTACTGAGAAGACTGGATTGCTATTAGATCCAAGCTAGAAGTTGATGGCAGAGTTGACATAAAGATGTGTTGGAAAGGATTTGCTCTGAACAGATTTTGCAAAAAGAATGGTAGTAATGGTGAATCAAGAAAGAAAACACTTTGAGAGGAAGAGCTTAAGGCAAAGAGAAACAAGACCCAATGAACTCAGTCACAGTAAAGAATCTATAGTCAAACTTATCTTAAGAATCAAGGAACTTGGAAGCTTTCTCAGTTAAAGAAGTTGAAGTTTGAAGAGATTAAAGAAGAGTTTGATAAGTTAGTTCAGTAGATTGACACTTTTGTTCTATAAATAAACTTGAAGGCTACAAAGGCAAAATTGAAAAGATATGGAGAAGAGCTTCAGACAAAGATCTTCAAAGAAACAAAGGTTTGATGATAAAGATTTCCCGCTATAGCGAGAAAAGTTGTTGATGTAAAGGAAGGAAGAGAGTAAAAGAAACAGGAAAAAGAAGAAGCAAATGGCTAGAAAAGGTATATAAATGTTGACAAGACATAGAAAATTCAGAAATTGATTAAAGATGAATTAGTGGAGCTATGAATCTTCTCCTTTGACTACCAAAATTCTGATAGTTGTGGTAAAATTGGAAGATATTTTAGCTAGGTCAAAGAAGTAGTATTTATCAATTATGAGAGAAAATAGAGCTGATAAGTTAACAGAGCTTTGGAGCTATGTGTTAAAGACTTTACAAGAGGGATTTTAGAGTTGTACAGGTTGGTAATGCGAAGTATGAACAACCAGGCCAGAGGATGCTAATGACAGAGTGCTTTTGGAGTTATTCAGGAACTATGTTTGATCCACCTCTCAATGAAGATGCTATTTGGAGCTTACCATTCAATAATAATATGTTAGTTGGATGGTATTTTGATAATGCTGAAAGACATTGTTAAACTATGGGAGGCATGCACTATATATATGTTAGCAGATATGAATATTTCATTGTCAAAAGATGTTGCTAAGTAATGTGGAAAATGAAGCTTCTAGCTGGAAAATTGAATGAATTTGTTATAAACTTTTTGAAGATGATTGAGAGCAAGCTGGGTTGAAAGTGATAAAGTAATCAGAGTTATAGCAGTTGGGAATGTTTTTGGAAACTGTGGACTATTATGGAATTGAGGAAGGGTGTAGGTGTTGGCTAACACACACAACAAAATGGTTATCAGTCACCATTGTTAATTAGGATAAGGACTGGTGTCCAAGCAAACGGATTTGGTAAAGACTTCTCAAATCTGTTTATGGTTGACAGTTTTACCAAAAATGTTATGGTAATCAATGTACCATAGTATTGCACTAAAGCATTGGCTACTCCAGAGCAAACGGTACTGGTAAAGAGATCTCAAATCCTGTTGATAGTTGTTAGTTTGCTAAAAAAACTATAGGCTTATCAATGCACCTGTTACTACAATGATAGCATTGACTAGTCCTAGCAAAGGCTTACATGTAAAGACTTAAACAATTCTTAATGGCTGGTAGTTTGCCAAAAAACTATAAAGCCAACTTATTTGGATGCTTGCTGTTGTAGCTGAAAGAAGAGAAGACAAAGACTAAAAGAAAAAGTTTATGATCTGGTTTTCAAAGAAACATCAAACAAAAAATTTCCCCTAAATCATTCAAGAGAAGCTAAGGACTTAAAGACATGCTCGGATAAAATTCTCAATAGCCCAAACTGAAGAAACTTAAAGTTAACAAGTGAAGTTCAAGTAAGTTTAGGGGAGGATTGTTAGGAATTTTGTATAAACAGACTTAATTATGTTAGTGTATTATAGTTATTCTGCTAGTTATAATAGTTGTACTGGTAGAAGTTTTATATGTTAGTACTGCAGTATCTAAATAGTTAATACTGTTTATGTATAGTTAAGTTTTGTTTACGCAGAATTAGTTAGAGTAAAGATATGCATGAAGATTATCTTAGAAAGGTATGCTTTAATCTTTTTACGCGTTTTGTAAAGCCCATAAGGGAGGGGGTGTTTCCTTAGTGTATAAAGTGATCCCTAGGCATAGTTAGGTAGATATAGTTCACAAGATCGTAGAGTATCAAATAGTAATCGAGTTTGTATCTGTAAACTAGGAGATTCAAAAGTTCAATATAAAAAGTGTTTGTTTTGATTGTGTTTCTTCTTTACATGTTGATTTATTCGTGTAATCAATAGTGGTTAATCATTGTTTTATCATTGTTACTTTAGATTTATCTAAGGCAACAAACCCTTTACAAGCTAAAGGTTTAGATCCATTAAGCAAAAAGGATCCTACAGACACTCAAAAGAATCTCTACAATGCATTGGTCAAATCGTACAACACTGACAAAGACATCATTACCTTGTATGGTGATGTTGTCACACTGAAAAGAGGACGAGATGATCAAGACAAGGATGAAGACCCCTCCACTGGATCAAACCAAGGGTCCGAAGAGAAGGAGAATTAGGCAAAGAAGCGAGTATCGAAAAGAAAGTCCGAAAAGTAAGGAATCTAGTCACAAGTTCTTCAAAAGTGCATCCAAATCTCAACCAAAATCTTTAGGCAAGTCTGCTCATACAGAGGAGCATGATCAAAAGGCTGCTGATTTAGAAGATCAACCACAACAAGAGTTCAACACAGGAAATGAAGATGAATCTCCTGTAAGAGAGGCACAGAATGAGGATGTATGGCATAGGAATCCTTCAAGACCTCCAACTCCTGATCGTGAATGGCACAAAACAAAGACTGTTGAGAAATGACCACCTCAACCTTGGATTACACAAATGGCTCAAGCTGTAGGAACTCAAAATTTGTTTAATAAGATTTTGGCTACTCCCATCGACTTCTCTGCCTTGATAATGCACCGGCTCAAAATTGATAATCTGACTCAAGAAGTGTTGACCGGCCCAACCTATGATCTTATAAAAGGCACGTGCAAGAGTGTAGTGGAACTAAAGTACCACTTGGAAGAAGTCTTTAAAGATACCAATGATCGATTAGACTGGCACAATCCTGAAGGGAAGCCATATCCTCATGATCTCAGCAATCCCCTTCCATTAATTCTGAATGAACAAGGTCGTCAAGTTATCCCCTTGGATCACTTCATCAACAACGATCTCGAATATCTGAAAGGAGGGAACTCAAGTAAAAACTACACCACTTCAATCTCCAAACAAAGGCTATTGATTATGGTCACGTTAAATGGATTGAAGGACAAGGTCGCATGTAGTCTATCTAACCCGTTTTTGTTCTGCGTTTATCTGGTTTTAGAATATAGAGTCCCGGTAAACAATTGTTCTTTACGCCAAGCATGCTTACTGGGGAAACTTATCACTGGGGTTCAAAATGTCAGAAATCCTACAGATATGCTTCCAACATGGAAACATTAAAAGATGTCTACTCCAGACACAAGATTATTGTAGTAACCAGCCTCAAGATCATGAAGTGGTTTGGCTTTACAGGTCATCTGGAGCGATTATTGTTATCGAGATAGACGATTCTTCTATTACAAATTTTGAGTAGGCGACTTCAAAAGACTTCATCGGACAAGATATAAAGATATGTTACTTTTCCTTGTTCAGACAAACTGCACCAACCTCAATTAGAAGAACGGTATGCACTGAGTGTAGTTTTTACGACGTTCACTAGACGTGATTATCATTCAAGAACGTGTGGAAGGATCTACAATTGGGAGTTAAAAGTACCAGAAGAAGATCAACCTCAAAAAAGCCAGACACCATACATATAAATCTCAGTAGTAGAATGACGCCCTAAACGCTTACCCTGATATCCAAGGCATTTCTGAAGTGATTTGATGAAATCGTCTGATGCGCACTAATGAATTTCACAAGTTCAGTGATGACACACTCAACCATGTTTGTAATGCTCTCAATGATATAGCCCTAGGTATTGAGATGGGGTACTTGCCAAAGAGAAAACAGAGTAAACAAGACATGCAAAGAGCTCGTGTGATGATCAATGCTATCGATAAGAAGCTCAGAGATAGAAGACTAATGAGAAGCTTGGAAAAGTTTGTTAGTGGAAGACCTTACGGGGGAGACCTATGGCTACTGGAAAGGACCATATGATTTATCATATGCTATTCTCATATCTCAGGTCAAACCTCATACTTAATATACTTGTGAATATGTAAATAAATAGTGTAGACTATAATTAGGCTTATATAGTGTTTGAGTACGAATTTTCAAGAATTTCTTAGTAAGTTCAAAAAATTTCAAATTAACGTACTCAAACACCATACTATTCCCTCATAATTTGAGGGGGAGCATTAAAATCTTCCAATAATCAGCTTGTTAATAATTAAACATCTTTTTCTAAAAACCATGAATATTTGAATTAATTGATATCCAAAATATCAAGAGATTTGACATTTTTGATAAGGGGAGAAGATGTGATTAAAATATATGATTAAAAAAATATGATTTTAAGATCTCAAGTGTACGCTATCCCATATATTTGCTAAACTCTTTCGATTAATCAATGCACATATAAAGGGGGAGCAAATGGTTGCGTGATTGGCTGAAATGTGGAAGTACCAAAGACCGACCATTTAAACTACTGTATTGGAGTGATAAGGTGGTTAAGTTTAGGTATCTATTCCCATGATCCAGCCAGAACCGGAGGGATCTACCCAGGGATATTCCACTAGATAGTGTAGAAGTCCTTAGGTATGAAAAAAAGGAGTAAAGTGAGATTAAGGGAAAAGTACCGACTGAGATGGAGCTAGTACTGGAACAAACCCTAAAAGGTACTAGTCATGAAGTCTCGGTAAGCGCTGAAGAGGTTGAAGAACTAAAAAGAAAAGTTTTCTTAAGGATTTAAAAGGGGTGGGGAAAATAAAGAAGCCCTGCCCTCCTTTACACTAAGGCGGAAGGGAGGAAAACCGGGTTAATACATTTGCTTCTTGAATCACAAAGTATGATTCGCTTGACATTGAAGATGATTTCATCGGATCAGTGATGCAATGCACAACCCTCCCTAGCCACTCAGAAGCTCTCAAAAGATTTCTGTTTCATTTCTCACAGAGATTACACGCATTTCTATCAACTTTCTCACTCTGAGTTAGTTGGTATTGAAAAGGTGGCAGTCTACTCCAGCCTCCGATCACTAAAACCAAAGTGCACTATTAAGTCTAGAGCCAAAAGAGATCATCCATAAATCTCATTAGGACACTTGTCAAAATTATGCTTGCTAATTCACACAATGTGAAAAACAAGAAATATATATTAAGAGTCCTACGCGTTATCCTTGTGATTTTTCCAGAACATTCGAGTGATAGTTAAGTATTCACAATGAAGATAGAAATCCTGCTTGAGCCAACATCAAACAAACTCTTGGTAGGTGACTTGTGAGATCCTATACGGATCGAACTCGTGATACTAGATATCGATTCGGTCCAGCTTATGAGTTGACAAATGAATTTTGAAAAAGATAAAACTGTTGGCGTGTCATAAAACGGTTTGCATTTTGACACACCGACTAATTTTTTTAAATCGATTTTCAATCTTATGTCAATGGGAAGCCTCATAAAGGTATCTAGACATAGGAAAGCTGAACACGAATTGACGGCTTAATTGGGAAGATAGTAACTTACCAGTTCACTCTTACCGTGTTGTCTGCTTTGAGACGCTTCGGTAATGAGAACGGCTAGTGCAGCTGCGAAACCCTGTCAAGGAGATTTTTCGGAATTCTACCTGATCACATGCAATATTTATACTGAATAACGGGGAACTGTGGTTGTTACAACCGTATTCGACGAAGTGACAAAGCCACTTTTGTCCATATATGTTGTTTATCACTAACTTATTTGTGCAGATTTCCTGATGGTGGTAACAGTTTCTCGATGACAAGTCGAAGCCAATACCACATGCTTATACTCGACCAACATATATAAAGACATCGTGAAAGCTCAAGTATATGTTTCAAGACTTCTGCTACTCTGATACTGTACATCTTTCTTGAAGCAACAAAGTATTAAGTTGATACCGTACGTCCTCCATAAAGTGACGAAGTGTTAAAGTTAAAGAATTTCAAGAAAGATGTCTTATTCAAGCTTTCAAGACCAAGAAACAAGAAACAACAACAGTATAAGCATGTTGGTCAAGAAGTAACAAGATCACAAGAAGGCAAGAAATCACAAGATGATGATAAGAGATTGTGCTTGGTTGATGATCTCAAGGAGTTCTAATATAACTTATTCAAGTTCAAAGATACTATGTCAAAAGCCTAAGTCAATGATCACTGCATCAATTCACAATGTTAAAGACTACGTGCTCAAAGGACTAATGTCAAACATAGTATGTTAGGTTTTCAAGTTTTTGTAGATTGGGTGACTCGCCCTAGCGGGGAGATTGTTAGGAATACAAAAAGTACCGGTCACTTCCAAGACAGTTAGTCATTGCTCGTAGATTAATCATATGTAATGTTAGTAAGCTAACCGGGCTAAAGGCTCATGGAAAGCCCATGTCTAAGCCCATGGCCGGCCTTAGCATGGAATATTTATACCCTCTCCACATATGGAGAGGGTGTTGGTTGGTTGGTTCATTTGACACACATAATCTAATCTTTCTTTCTTTGTTACTTTCTCTCACTAGAACCATCCTCCTATCCACTTTCTCTCTCTAGATTTCTTTATTGTTCTTTGGTGTTATAGATTACTAGTATTCTATACTCTGTATGACTTGAAAAAAACAAACAGTCATAATGACCCAAATGTGTGACCGCGTCTGAATGAGTCAGATTAAGATGCTAGTAAGAGGCATTTATGAAAAAACAAACACCACCTTAGTTTAGAACGCAGTTAGTACTCCAATATCCCCATATCTTACAATTATTTAATTAACCTACTATCAAGTTTAATTGATTGTGAATTTTTTTTATGCAATAGTTCAATGATGATGTGGCAATATATTGCACCTTCAAATATTCAATAGGTTGGAGATGCTGTTAGAGGCTAAGGTGTCATAACACCATAACATCGTCACATTAGCGTCACATCAGCTTTTAATATTTCAACACCAACACCCAAAAAAAACCCTGCAGTAATAACACCATTTAAACATTACTTTTGGGACTCACCTTTTTTGCAAACAAATTAGTTTTTCATACATTAAAAATAACTACTTTATAAATTATAAATTCATTATAATATTTTCTTCATACAAAAAACCTACTTTAATCCAACTTAAACCTAAAAAGAGTAAAAAAAAAGGTTCGTCTTCTTCCTTTACCACCTACACACACACTAAAATACACACACTTCATGCACGCATTGTCAACACACACACACCCTACAAAACAATTAAAAACACAAAAAAGTCACGTTAGTGACGAAAGTGCCAGCAACTTAAGGGCTTAAACGCTGTTGGCCATCATGGGGGGGGGGGGGGGTATCATACGCCCCTACGCCAAGGCCAGCTGAGCAACACCGGCCATGGCGTTATGATACTGTAGGCTCTTATACCAACTAGTGAGGTGCCATTTCTATAATACATTGCACATATAAAAAAAGTCATTGTTGTTAGGATCATAAAAGTGTCGATTATGATACTTTAGGTGGTTTTAATTATTATTAATGTTTAGTCTTTATTTTACAAGTAGAAAGTAGTTTGAAAGTAGTTTGTAATAAAGGGAACAATAGCATATTATCCAAATAATAAGGACTAGATTGCAAATTATGGAAAATAAAGAAAGGGAAGCTAATCCTCCCCTATCCTATAAATACCCCTAATTAACATTAGTAAGGCTAGTAACTCTCACTTTCCCTCCCATTTCTCTTTTCTTTATAAAATTTGCAAAATTGTAAAAGTCTTGCCTTCCTCTCTTAATTCTCTCAATACGAAACCTTTATATATCATGTGATTCAAGATAAAACGTGACCTAAAACAAGTGTTATCATACGCCATTAGAGATTAAGAGTGATTGATTTCTTGATTTGGTGCATTATTAAGCTTAACGTGATGAAGTTTGATAGTTTTCAATGGTTTCGAGTGGTTATTTGAGCTTATTAAGTATTTTTAATGTCTTATATCAAGGTTACACTCGTTTTTGACAACAATTATGGCTAAGTCGTGATTATTTTGGTTGATTTGAGCATTTTCAGAATCATTTCTTTCGTAATCTACAATTTTGACACGGTAATGGATTGATACGAAGGGAATTATTGAAGCTTATACGAGTTTTTAGTTTTATCAAAACGTGTAGATTAGGTGTAATTCTCATTTTTGGTATTTGTTATCGGATAGTATTAGTTACACAAGTTTTCGGTTATATTGAAAATTGTGTATTAGGTGTAACACCCCAAAACCAGTTTATAAGTATTTTATTACGATAATGCCATATAATGAGTTTGACTATGACTTTATAAGTTTGAATGCGTTGCGTGATTGGTTAGTCAAACCCGATAGTCAAATATAAGTTAATATGTTATGAAAATGTTTAGAAATATATGTGTGTCCAATTAGGAAGAAGAGGACATTGAGGGACCATAAAAGTGTAGTAGACCAAAGTCCTAACTAATTTATAATTATCTTATAATTTCCCTGGCATTCTACAAAGTTCCAGTAGTGTTGGTGTTTTGGGTGTGACGACACAACAAGAAAAAGAGAGGGAAATCAAGAAATAATAATGATTATGTGATGGTGTTTAAGGGTTACAATTCAAGAGATAATTCTAGCTAATTCATTCCCTCAAATAAGTAACCTCTAATTATGAGTTAATTGAGAATTTAAATTAGGGTTCATAAACCTAATTTGGGGGTTTTAGGTCATTGTTATTCTAAAATAAGTATCAAGATGTTTATTAATAAGGATTAAGGTTAATTGAAGATTTAATGAAAAGAAATTGGGGTTTTACATCATATGATCAATATATGATCATATGATGATTAAGGATGAAAATTGGGAAGTTATGGGTTGAATAAACCCATGTTATTGATATTTCTTTGATATGATAATAGGTGATGGTAATGATTTTGAGTAAGATTAAGTAAGGATGAAGATGATGATGTTCATGGTTATGGCTAAGGAAGCCTAGGTAAGTAAAATAGTATTAACTTCTTGTTGTATCAATTTATCATATTATGCCTTGTATGTTAGTTATTTTAATGTTTCAGAAGGGATGAATTAAGGGACTTAAGCAAGATGTAAGAGTTAGACTAGTTAGATAACTAGTTAAGGTAAGTGTTTACTTAGCTTTGCCCTTGGTTAGGTAATGAGATGGATTGATGATTATTGCTAGTTGAATAATAGCTTATGAGTTATCAATGCAAGTAATAGCTTTATGAACTCGTGGATTTGTGGTGAGGAATGTGTAATGCTTGTATGATTGAATTGTATATGCTGATATGTTATTACCTATTACTAACTAAGCGAAATCTTACGTGTTTAAGTTGCGATGTTTTGTAGGTCCAATGTGAAGAGGGTAAAGGCTCAAGAATAAGCATTGGTTGGAAGGTGTAATTACTTGTAAATTGTAAGCATAACATAGGATACCGAGCTCGAGTTAAGGTTGAACCCCCAAGTGTCGTAAAACCCTTTGTAAATGTCTTGTTAATGTTGTTCAAGTCAAGGTCTTATAATGGAATAATGGTTATGTATGTCTTTAAAGTGTTTTATGTGAAACGGGTCAAACGGGGTATTTGGAAAACCCCATAAGAAATGTTTTTGGGTCATTTAGACCACAAATGTTTATGATAATGTTGTATTATGTAGTTTTAATGAATTCTAGAAAGTTTCATATAATATCGAGTCCGGGAAGTTAGTTTTTTGTAACAAAATGTCAAAAATGAGTTTGGTGAGTGTCCAGGAGTAGGGAGCCACCCGGCACGGCCTTTAACGGGCCTCCAGCCGCCCGGCTGGCCATCTTGCCGCCCAGATGGCTGGTGCTGTAGTTTTTAGAATTGTGTTTTCGTCGTAAAATGCAAACCGTAAAGAGTTAGAACGAGTTCCTTATATCATTGGAACGCTTATGAAGTCTACTTTATGATAATGAAACTTTAAAGGGTCTAATTGTAATGTATTTTAAAAGGTATATTTCAAGGGTCTAATTGTAATGTATTTCAAGGTCATTCCCGGTCTTGCGTTTCGTAGAAAATGTCGTTCGCCTGTTTGTTGGGCTGAGGTTGGAGAAGTTCAACTCACCGGTCCAGAGATAGTTCAAGAGACGACTGAGAAAATCATTCAAGTTAAACAAAGGATGCAAGCTGCTCGTGATAGGCAAAAGAGCTACGCTGATTTGAAGCATAAGCCGATGGAGTTTGAGGTTGGAGATAAAGTGATGCTTAAGGTTTCGCCTTGGAAAGGGGTAGTACGTTTTGGCAAACGAGGGAAATTAAATCCCAGGTTTGTTGGACCTTTCAAGGTAATAAAAAGGGTTGGAGACGTTGCATACAAGCTCGAGCTTCCTGAGGAGCTGAGCAGAGTTCATAATACATTTCACGTGTCCAACTTAAAGAAGTGTCATGCCGACGAACCCTTAGCCGTTCCGTTGGATGGACTTCATTTTGATGACAAGCTTCAGTTTGTCGAGGAACCTATAGAGATCACAGATCGTGAAGTTAAACGGTTGAAGCGAAGTCGTATCCCATTAGTCAAGGTTCGATGGAACTCCAAGAGAGGTCCAGAGTTTACATGGGAACGCGAAGATCAATTCCGGAAGAAATACCCACATCTGTTCTCAAAGACAGGGCCGTCGTCAAGTGCTGCGTCTTAAGCCTTGAGGACAAGGCTCATTTAACGGGGGAAGACTATAACACCTCGTGTTTTAGGTCATTGTATGACATTATTTAATCCACTAATTATTTTTAGGGTTTTACGCGTTTGCTTTTAAATCATAATCGTTAAGCTAAATCGCGTAAACTGAAAATGATCATACAATGTAAACGGGCATTAAACGATTAAATGTTTACATCAAACAAGTGTTATATGATTATTATAAGGATAATTAATAACTTTGTTCATCTTATTTTTATTGGCTACGTAAAATGCTTACGTTTCACGATTAAAAATGCTTACGTTTCACGATAAAATGCGTTTAGGCATTCCCAGAAGTTCCAAAACCTAACTACGCCTAAACGAATACCCAATACCCAAAATAACATCACATATATATATGTGTGCCGAAATTTTGATGATAGGACCAAGTTTTAGCAACTTGTCCATAATATCTAGATATTAAGAAATATCTAGGAAACCATCTCTTACACCATGAACCACTTGGCAATTTAACCTTGTGCAAGGGTTAGAAAGTAACCATGGTTAGGTTAATAAGATATTTTCACTATATATAGCATACATGCACTCTTCCTTTCTTAAACACTTAACAAAAATCCATTTTCTTTCTCCCTTTCTCTCCTAAAACCCACGGCTCAATTAGCAAACATAATCAAACCATACAAAATTTTTATACAATCCATACAACCCTTTACACATCAATCCTAAGGCATACTAAAGTGTTTTCAAGCATTGGATCATCATTTGCAAGTATTAAGGAAGAAAAGGAAAGATTAGGGTTTCAAACCTAATCTAGGGTTTATAAGCTTGTAAGCTTTGGTTTTGAGTCTAAACACGGGTTTAGCATTCATTTATCATCTCATACATTATCACTAAGGTCTTCCTAATTCCTTTATACTTTTATTTCTTATGATTTTATGTGTTATATGTTAAATATGGCCATAATCACCACTAAGGACTTTTTAATATGTAAAATGAGTTATTATTTATGTTTATGATTTTATGCACTTATTCTTATGTCATATGGTCATATATATCATGGAAAAGTGAAAGTAAAAGTATGTTGACATATGGTTTAAGTATAAACATGTTTAGGTTAAATTAGGGTTTTATAAGGTTTCTTAATCATTCACATGTGAAAATAATGGAAAGTAAATTGTTAAACTTGTTAATCATGGACAAATGAAAAATATATGGACTAATGGACATTAATATAAGTATCACATATGTTACATATGGTTATTAGGGTTTTTAAAGTAAACTACTAAATTAAATAATACATAAAACAAGTTTTAAACACATTTTGGAAAATAATATCTTAGGGGCTGTTTTGTAATTCGAAAAATACATATATGTTTTATGATTTTATAAAATACTACATGTCACAAGGATCGATGGGTCATAAAGAACTCGAAAAACCGATTAATAACGAAGAAGATACGCCATTTACAAGTTTACGATAGTTAATACTTTTATAAAACAAATTTTATAAAAAGTACTATTCATTTCAGAAACTTATACTTTATAAACATCAATAATATGATAAAACTTTTAATTACGAGAACGTGTTCGAAAGAATCACTAAAAACGGAGCTATAACGAATAAGATACGACAAAAACGGGTTTTACGTTAATTAAAACCTAAAAACGAGTAAAATAGCTGTTGTGAACAGTAAAAACACTATTCATCGCAGAATATCAAAAACTTGAAAATGTTATATTTTGATCACTCGTCTTACTACGAAGACGTGGGCGTAAGAAACGCGAGCAACGGACTTAAAACGACCAAATTAGGTCATTTTTACGAAAAGTATATTTATAAACGTTTCCACTTTATAAATATTATTTTACTAAAACGACTAGTCGGTGATTATGCTATATAGAATATTACGTGGTTATCAAAGTGCTATAATACTAGGGAGTTTCATAATGAGGCCTCTTCGGATAGCGTTTCGACGAGTTGTTGGATTTACGATTTAAAGTGTCCTAACTCCTCGAACGTCATGTCATGACCTCTTGATTTATGATAGCCCGAACGATAGTACGATGTAACAACTATAGGATTATTTAACGTTATTAATTAAAGTACTCGGTACTTATACGACCTTAATTTAAATAGGTTGCATCAAACGTTTTGCGTGACATTTTATCTGTGATATTGGACTATCAGTACTCAAGGTGAGTTCATAGCCCCCTTTTTACTACTTAATTGTTTTACAAACTCTAAGGGGTGAATTACATTGCTTGTTTTACTATTGGACATCATTAATTAAACGTACTCTGGAAACTTATACGACCTTAATTTAAATAGGTTGCATCTAAACGTTTTGCGTGACGTTTTATCTGTGTTATTTGGACTATCTGTACTCAAGGTGAGTTCATAGCCCCACTTTTACAGTTTTACTGATTTACTATTATTTGGGGTGAAAACATGCTTTGTTTTATAAATTGGACGCAAGTGTTTTAAATATATTGATTATGTGTTTGCCTAAGTAGCGATAACCCTCCTGAGCCCATTATCATGAACGGTCTATTGCATAGATGTAGTTGTTATTGCTTCATGTGAGGCGCTGAAGGTTATAAAATAGATCTATTGGGATTAACCTCCCCGTTTGGGTGATTAGCTATCACCGGGAACGAACGTTGACCATGTCGAACTTGGATGTTGCGGGTTACAACATCTGTACGGGCAAAATAACTGCTAAAATAGCAAATATAGGTTGAGCTTCAGTGTCATGAGCTTAGTGCAACAGTAATCTGGTTTTGTGATTGTTGGCATATGTTGTAACATCACGGGGAAAGTCTTGCGGTCCTGCATAATTTAAATACATAAACCTATGAATTCACCAACATTTTTGTTGACGTTTTAAGCAATGTTTTCAGGAGGTCAATAGGCACGAGGTGCCAAGGATGCATTGGATTACATTTTGGATTGCACACTTAAAGATTTATGTGCATCATATTTTGGGAAATGTATTGTTGTCTTTTGTAATATTAAACAAGGAACAAGGTTAAAAGCTTTATGCTTTTGTATTATGTCTTATAATTTAATCCAATGTAGCGATTTTAAATGACATTTTTGTGGTCGTTGCTGTATATATATCTTGTGCTGTTGATCATTGAGTAACACGCCCCGGACCTTATGCCGCTGGCCCAATTCTTGGGGGTGTTACAGCTTGGTATCAAGAGCCAAGGTTATAGAGAACCAGGTCAAATGTTTTTGCTGGACTATAACCATTTTCAAACATTGCATACATACAAAAGGGTTTGTACGGGGTATTCATTACTAAATTGTTGCATTAGCTCGGTTAGGCTATATACATGCCATAATTGATATAGTGTTTATAATATTATTACGTATTTATAAGGATAATGTCTATCTATTAATGATACTTATTTAAGTCACTTTGATTTTTCAGTTTACTTCGAGCATGTCCGGATTCGGAAGATTGACAGTTACATATACTGAGATATCCAAGCCCATATGAGGAACTATTCTGACATAGGTTCACTAGGCGCGAATGTAGGAACCGATTAATACTTCACTCATAAATCACATCACGAATCAAGAACTAAGAAAAGAGAAGATTGTTTAGAGAGAGAAAGAAGAGAGAGAGATGAGAGAAAAGAGAAAAGATTAGATTTAGAATAATGAAAACTAGATATTTTCTAAAAGAAAATATATCTATATATATAGATATTTTCTAAAAAAAAATATCTAAATATATATATATATATATATATATATATATATATATCCCTATGACGCGTGGGATATTTAACTAGGACCCGGGCTCGGGTTTTGCTTGGGATTAAACCAAAAACATATACAATATTAGATTATCTATCGAGCCCGATTTCCCGATATTATCTTATTACAAAAACCCTTAACCTAAATAAAGACCGAAGCTCCATCGTCGAGTGGACTGAGCTTCCTTTCTGTTCGACTCAATAAATTGAGGCTAACAATCTCCCCGAAGTGAGAGTCTGAACACAGGAACGAGCTTCCTTTATTGACTCAATAAAATTGAGGCTACTATCTCCCGAAGTGGTTCTTGGATGACACTCCTTCATGGGATCAGTGAGATTGCTTTTGGTCGTTAAGCTCGATCGTGTTCTTGGTCTTTGTCTTCGGTTATTTGTTGTGCTTGTCCTTCATGCATTGCGATCTTGACTTTGAGCCTTTGTCATTGTTTTATCGTCTTTGCCATCTTGCGATCTTGTGTCTTTGACCAATAATGCTTCTACTGTTTGCTTATCTTGAAAGCTTTCAAATCAGAGTTGCGGGAAGTTCTTGTGTCTTTAAATCTTGAGCTTTTCTAGATAGAATGTCTTCTAAGATTGGCATTTGAATGGGATGAGGTTGCCTTACCACGTTTGACCTGCAGGTTACGTTAGTGATATAAACGAGGAAATTGATTTGGAAAAATCAATCGACGTGTCACTCGTTAAGAGTTTTTGTAACACATCGAGGAGTGTCATGTTTTTATCAACATTCTCAACCAGGTCAATTCAATTTAGCTGCGACCAAATGCATATCCAGTTGTCACAAGTTTGATTCATATAGAATCTCGCATAGTCACCCACGCAGTGCTGTTTGGATGATGAACTGGAAGGATTTCCATTCGTCTTGAGAATACTTAAAGCGTATCCATCTGAATGTTCTAGGCAAATATCACAATGATATTGCGTAAGGACTATTGCTAACGCTGTGAACCCTATTGTAGTTCAACAAGTTGTTTTGAAATGGAATGTGTTCCTACGAGATTTTTGATTGATCTCTTAGCTCAAGACTCGTTTGTGCTTTTGGTTTTAGTATCGGAGGCCTGGAGATATTGCCACCTATTCATATCAACGATCTCGGAATGTGATGTCAATAGATAAGTGTGTATCTCTGTGACAAATGAGACAAGTTTCTGTTCGAGAGAAACCCGAATGGCTGGGAAGGGTTGTGCATTGCATCACTGGGTCCATGATGTCATTTTCAATACCGCAATATCTTGTGATTTTGATTGATTATGTATGACCCCGGTTTCTACCTAAGTTTGTGTGGCGGGCTTCTTTCTTTAGACCCTTTATCCATACATTTCTTTTTAATTCTTCAAACGCTTCAAGGTTACCAAGACGTCATTACTAACACCTTGTTGTGATTGTTCCAGTGTTAGCTCAATCTTAGTCGGCATTATTCCCATATACATTCATCTCCAATCATACCTAAGGACTGTTATTTCTAACTTTGGATTATCCTTGGGTAGATCCTCCGGTTCTGGTTGGATCATAGGATGATTCCTCAACCACACCTTATTACTTCAGATTCGTTATGAAATTTGATATTTGTTGGTAAAGATCGAACCATAAAACCTTTTCTTCAGCACATTGAGTCGATTAGATCATATTTTAAATACATTTTCTCCCCTTATTTTAAATAATAAACACTTAGTTTTTAAAATACCTTGTGATTAAAATATGTCTTGAAAATTCTTTGGGAGAAAATATGGTCAGCATGAATGGTTTGGAACATTTTGATAATGTTTTGAATACATAAATATGGTCGTTGATGATGTATTCAAGAAACATTAAAACTTTGTTTTCGAAAACTCCCCTCAAAATATTGTACCAATTTAGAAAGTGTTGTCTTTTGAAAACATTGTGAAGGGATGGAGTGTTTGATCATTCCAATTTTTGAAAGATTATGAATTGTCATCGAGAAATTCTTGAAAAATTGTTCAACTTTTTGAAAAACCAAATGTTAGAGGACTTCTCTTCTAACGCTAAGGGTAAGCGCACTGAAACGTACACTATCCTTTTTCTTGAGCTAAAGATATTGAATGTCTTGTAAGAACAGCTCAAGACCGAGAAACGTTAATTTTCTCGTTGTGAGGATAAGTTATAAACCTTCCTTTATTTAAAGTCCGGGTTATGTACTGACATTTGCACATAAGCCATTTAGAAAATTAGAAATGACATGTTTTGAAATATTTGCAAAATCTCGCTCGAACTTTCATTTAACACATCGTGTCATGTAATCGACATTTTAAGCACCGTAAATGTTATCGATTCCAAGAGACTGTTTCGAGAAGACATTTTTTTTGGAAATTTTCTGATTTTCTGATTTTGTATTTAATTACCTGTTGTCCTCGCATTGCCTATGTGAAGGTGTGAATAGTAATTCCAATTCTTGTTCGTGATGTAGCGTCTTGTTTGCTAGAGGAACAACTTTTGGACCAGTTTGAACTCTGATGGTTCGTTGCTTGTGGTCGGATTTCGAGTAGTTCTGAACGGTTGATGATCAAGAAGTCATTTGATGAAGACTGAGGCTTGATCTGCTGCGATCAAACATCTTTTTAACATTGAGGAACGGGGCCTGAAGTGTTATTTTCAGCAGACGCCATTAGACATTGATGACCGAGGCTTGAACTGCTGTGTTCAAACGTCATTTTAACATTGAGGAACGGGGCCTGAAGTGTTATTTTTAGCAGACGCCATTTGATTATCTCATCTTTGTAAAACCATTTGGCACTGGTTTCTTAGATATCAAAAAATTTCAGCATCAACACTCTGAGCTTTTCCTGCTTTTCATATGTACTAGGATCTGTAGTTATGTCATTCGTTGTTTGTTTTTGACATTGAAGACGTTCCTGCTCACTTAAACCCAGAGTTTGTTTGCATGCAAGAATATGATAGATATCTACATTTGAACCATGTGTGGGTTCACTTTCAACCTTGCTCGTGCAAGATTTGAATAACCTTCCTGTGGGAACCCACCTAAGACAAACAGTCTTGAGAATTTACCCATTGGGGGGGGGGGGGCTTGCCCACTAGACAAGATTTAGGAGAACTTGTTTTCTCAGGGGACAGTGGTAGTTTTCTGGGTGAAAACCCCTATGTCCTTTGGGGATCGTTTTTTTATTTCTGGTTTCTTTAGATTCATTGTTTTTTATTTTTTTTTTATTTTTTTTCAACGGCACATATCTCTTTGTTGTTTTATGGGATTTTTGCGTCCTTAATCTGTGCAGCGGCACGGTTTAACTTTGAGAGGTATTCTAGACGCATTCATCATAGATTTGACTATAAAGGCCACTTTTGCTTGCATGTAGGACATTGAATTCATTGACTTCAATGAAGGCTTTTGTTTCTATGTTCTCCTAAGTGAACATTCTTGGGTGTGAAACCAGACTACTCATTGATGCTTGCCAATTCCAGGTTTTGGTTTGCAACCATTAGCAGTGTGGGGTAACTCTAGCAGGATTATCATACTAGGTTTTCCATTCACTTCTTGTCTTTCTGAATGTTGTAGCACTTTTCTTAGCTTTCTCTAGGTACGTAGTTATGAACCATGTTCCATTTGAGCCCACTTTTTCCCTTGGTGTGATGTTGACACATGCTTTGGGGCGATTCCTATAGAGGGGCCAGGTGCAATCACATTGGTGTTTCGAAACTGCTTGTTTTCTAATCTGAGCATTTGTTGAGTGATTGTTTAAATAAACCATGCGACACATTAGTTTTAACTAACGGACGGTTTCGTTTGAACTTTCATTTAGGGAGGAATATGAAAAAGGAAAGTCGGTTCTTCCTAAACTGATGGTTTTGGAATTCGTTGTGAGCATTTGGTTGTTCGAACAACACATGGTTTATTAAAACTGAGTTTCCACAGACTTTCCTTTGCAGTTCTCGATGAGTTTCTTTAACTTACTTATTGCAATGTTTTTGTCTTGCATTTGAGTTTTAAATTTTGAATTTTATGGATATTGTTCAGTTCTTATCGAAATACATTTTGAAGCATTTTCTTTGCAAACAGGTTGTTTTTCATCTGTTCTTTAAATGTTGTAAAGAAAGTTCAAAGAGAAATTGAGTGTTTTTCAAGTTTGGCAAAACTTTTAAACAAATTATTATGAATTCTTTGTTAACAGATTCAGTTTGTTTCGAAAGCTTTTGTGAAGACATCACATCTTAGACTTTTATGAGTTAACAAAGCATTGTAATTCAGCATAAGCATTTAAATCAGACAGAGAATGCAAATATGAACATGTAACATCTTTAGACACACACTCTTCAAGAAGTAGATCATACATATTTGAAAAATCAGCCTTTTCAGATTCAAGTTCGTCAACCTCTTTTTCAAGGGATTTAACGTACTCATAATCTTCATGCATTTCCGTTTTAAGTTCATGTTCAAAACGAAAGCTATCATTTTGTGATTTTATGGAAAGAGGCATTAGAAAGGTTTTTATCAAAAGTTCCATATCATGAGCAGTTGGCACGCGGAAGTAATCACTAGTATGTTTAAACCAAGTTTGATCAACAATTTCCCTAAATTGATTGATGTTAAATGTCATTTCGTTAAAAACTTGTCTACTTTTACTAATGGATTTTGAAACGGGTAGAAAGGCAACGTTTTTAGCAATGTTTGGCTTTGTTCTAACAAACGGTTTTCTCCACATTGTCTTCCTAACTTCCTTTCCGCGTTCCAACTGATAAAGATACTCCAGTGAGGGTGCTTTGAAAATTTCATAAAGACTATTCTGTCTAGTGTAGTCGTATGGTTTCACTGTATCTTTATCTAATTTTGATCTACTCTTGTTATCAAGAGTCATGGTCTCTTCCCTATCAGGGGCAAATCTGTTTGCAGGATCAGAAGTATCATATGGGATCTCATACAAACAGGGCTTTTCAGATTGAGCCTTTTTTTCGGTTACCTTGGATGCAAAGGTGTAGTCTACCATTATATGTCGCGCATTTAGGTGCAACATATGATGGTCTGAATTGTCAGATTAACGAGTATAAATTAATTTTGTTTCAAAAAACTTTAACTGTTTGTCCATTTCAATCCATCTTGTCAATATCTTTTTCTTCCGTTAACCTTTAAATCCGAAATGACCTTTGTGTTCTCTTTGGAGATAACCTTCCAGTTTGTGACCTTGTTTAAAAGACTCTTATTTGACTAAATCGTCGTGTTTCTTTTTTTTATGATTAAGAACTGAAAAATTTCATAGGTTTTAGTTTTCAAACCTATTTTAATTTCAATGTCTTTTAAAGCTAATAGTCCTAGAGTTTCATTTAACTTTGTTTGAAGAATCTCATAATTTATCGTTCCGGGCATTAAAGGTTGGTACTTCTCAAACTCATTCTGTTTGTTTGCAAGTGCAATCAGACAACCTATCTCGGACAACTAATAGCCCCCCCCTCCCCCAGAGCACTATTGGTTTCATCAAGGTTAGTTTTGCACTTTTCCAATTCTTGAGTCAATGATGTGTTTGCTTTCTTTAATTGCTTTAAAATCGTTTTGTTTTCCTCCGTATCAAGAGTCAAATTAGCAATTAAATTAGCAAGCGCAGCACGCTCATCAACACATTCAGCCGCATTTTGATCAACCTGATTATCATTAGTACATATATTTGATGAATCAGTAATGACATTGCTATTCATCCTTCTCCAAAACATATGCTGTGTTAATGGATAGGTTGCTCAGAATGTCGTCTCACATTGGCAAACACATCATTCTCATCATGGTTTTGTACCTGTTCCAATGGCTGACTTGTAGAACTGGATTCTTCAGGTGAGACCTCCTGAATCTTTGCCATGTAACTGTAGTGTGCTTCCAATTTCTGTTTTTCAATCTCTTCATCTGATACAATCCCACTGCTTGTTTCATCTCCTGAACTTGTAACCGAGGATTGAACCTCTTGAACCTTGCACTTTTGAATCTGCAACTGTCTTTCACTCAACTTTTTCAACGTCATCTTAAGCTCTTGCTCAAGACATGCTCTTTCTATTATACATTGCTCAATGGAGTCTGTTCGGATGGATTGTGTATTGAATGTTGAGCTGTATTGTAGTGTACTCTTTGAAGATTCTTTTACTTCTCGATTGATGAAAAGATCTTGAATAATATCGAGAGGCTTTAACAGTCAGAGTTAATGAAACCTTTCCAAACTGTCTTTCGATTCACACTTAGAGCGGATTTGGAATCCATCTCGTGAAAGTGTTTCTGCATTAGAAGTGTTTCGAAGTTTATTCATGTGTTGAGATACTGAACTTGAAGGTTGTGAGGACTATCCCAAAGAGTTGTGCAAAAGCTTGTTGATACAATATACTCTGTTGTTCGAGAAGTTAAGTGGTTGATTTAAGTGCATTTAATTTGTTCAAGGAGTTTTCTTTGAAAATCTTTGCTTGTATCTGCAGTTTTTGTATCTCTGGTTCTTCTAAAACTGAACGAGATAAAGTACCTTTGTTCCATTTTATCGTGAATTATTGAGTGTAAAAGATGGTTGGTTCTTAAGTGGATATGTTGTGATTGATGTTGTCGGTTGTTTATGCAATTCACGTTCACGGGGATTTTACTCGTCTATGATCAAAACGATAATGATTACGGGAATTTTACAAGATCACTAGATACCGTGAAATGTAAGTGATTCGGAATCAGCGGTTGAAAAATTCCTAAAAAACATAATAAGTGTCATAAATCATTGAAAAGATGGGTTTTTGGCCCCTTCGAAAAATCCTGTTAACAGCTAATGGATGGAATTACGGCGTGATCCGTCACGTTTTTCTCTTCGATTTGAGAGGTCACGGGCCTAAAACGGACTTACGGATCAAAAGTTATGGCTGTTTTACTGAAACCCTTTTTGTTGTGTTGAGTAATTGTCCTTTTAGTCCGAATTAAAGTCCAAAAAAACTGAAAAATGTCAATAAATCATAGTAAATGAGCTTTTTGGGCCTTAAGAAATCCTTAACCAGCTAAAGGGTGGTTACAGCGTGATCCGTCACGTTTTTCTCTTCGATTTGAGAGGTCACGGGCCTTAAACGGACTTACGGATCAAAAGTTATGGCTGTTTTACTGAAACCCTTTTCGTCACACAAGTTTTCTAAAAAAAAATTCGTTCGGTCCAAAAAAAATTGCTCGTTCGATCGTGACGTTTTTCCTTCTCGTTCGGTCCTAACGTTTTCCACTCGTTCGGTTGTTCTTCACGAAAATTTCCGCTCGTTTTTTTTTGTCAACTGATGCGAACCCAATACAAACCAACAAGACGTCGTTGCCTTTCTTTTTAAACAATCCGAATCATAACAAAAACAATTATGCCGAATGAAGAAGCAACCAAACCTTCGAATCCAATATGCTCACAACAAAAAAAATACCACGAAATCCACCCGAGGCGATTGATGAGAGAATGAGATGATGAGAGAAAAAGATTTTTTTGATATAATGAAAACTTCACTTCATAACCCGAACCACGAATCCAAGAAACTAGAGAGAGAGAAAGACGAAATGAGAGAGAGATGAGAGAGAGTTGAGAGAGAAAAGAGATAGAAAAGAAAATTTAGATATTATGAAAAAGATATTTTCTAAAAAAGAAAATATCTATATATATTTAGATATTTTAGAAAATATCTAAATATATATATACCCCTACACATACGATCCTGAAGTTTCACTTAAATGACAAAATGCTAGAGATTGGATTTCGATGAACATGTGATCACGGAGTTGATTTGGTTATCACTTATTTGCGATTATGTTGAATTTCACAGACGGCGTTACTTATTTCATCGTCGACGACTTTCTTCTTTTCTATCTTTGATGACATTGCTTGAACGTATACAGTTATGATTAAGACTTGGATTATCTAGTTTCCAGCGGTCAAAGGGTGGTTGGATGAAGACCTGGACAACTATCACTTAAAGGAGTTACGTTGTAGTACTCAGTGTCACACGCATATGTCGTTGTGGATAATTTCAAGAGGTGTTGTACTTCAATGGACAAAACGCAATGACTTTAGTCAAAACGCAACTATCTTTGATCAAAACGCAGTCACTTTTCTTAGTCAAAACGCAACGTCTTCTTTGATCAAAACGCAATGTTCTTTGATCAAAACGCAGTGTATAAAAATTTTGGGCAGAGTAACGTTTAGTCAAAACGCAATGATGGTCTTCAAAACGCAACCTGTGGAGTCAAAACGCAACACACACAAAATATCAAAACGCAGTGACTTGAGAATCAAAAGCAACGACTTGAGATCAAAACGCAGCGACTTGAATCAAAACGCAATGACTTGAGATCAAAACGCATACGGACTTGATATACAATGCACATGACTTGATCAAAAAGCAATATGGACTTGAATAAAAACCGCAACCAGTCTTAAAATCAAAACGCAATGAAGATCACCCCTTCATCAATATGTGAGTCAAACTGCAGCCAAGAATAAAATCATCAACATTCTTGAAAGCTACGAATGATGTTTTTAAAAACCACCTAGTTAATGATGCAAGTGGGGATAGATCTAGCCCGAAAGTACAAATCTTTAAAACTTTTAACCACAAAACAAAGTCAATCTTTTATTTTCTTGCTTCATTTTCGAAAACAAAAAAATAAACAACCAAACATTTCGTCAACGGGGGGTTAACGAATTATTAAAAATTGAATCAAATTTTTGAATTAAATATTTTGGCAAAAAATAATAATTAAATAAAATTTTAAATTTTAAATTTATTAATTTAAAAAATTTGATATTTATTTTTCTAATTTGAGCTTATTTAACCCAATAATCTGTAGATAACAACACGGATTCCCCTATGCTTTGTTTGTGCCAATTGTAGGATCCGTTAACACTTCATAACATACAATCGATCCCGAAATCGAACTAGAAATAGAGGAAAGAAAAGAGATTTGTTTAGAGAGAGAAACTAGAGAGAGGTTAGAGAGAAAAGTGAAAAGATATTTCTTAGATATTTTAAACAACTAACTTTTCCAAGTGGAAAAGTTCCCTATATACCCCGACACTTAAAAGTGACGCGCGGGTATATTTGACTAAGAAACAGGGCTAGCGGTTTCTGTTGGAGTAAATCCAAAACATACGTACAAATATTAGAATTATCTATCGAGCACGATTCGACGATAATATCTATTACAACATTTAACTAATTTAAAGACCCGTAGCTCCAGAGTAGGTGACCGAACTTCCTTGTTCGACTCAATAAATTAAGGCTAACATTTTTTTATTATAAAGACTAACGGTCGTTATTTCTTTATAACTAGCACCCTTAAATCCCTAAACCAAGCCCAAATCGTAACCCCTGACCCAATTTCATTTTTATACCCGAGCCTAGGTCAAACACCCATTTCTTGGGTCAAACACAAAACGTATAACATTTGGGGGGCGAGAAAAACAGTTTTTACTGTTCACCGTCTTCCCCCACTTTACCCAGCTCAATTAAAATGCATTATCCAAACACACTTTTTCTATTAATAACGTTGGTGATCGAAGTATTCTTAGTAATAAGCTACACCTCAGCAAGAAAACGTCATCAAACGTCTTTGATTGGCTAGCTCTGTCAAAGAAATTACACGCGGGTCTTAAAAGAAACACACCTTGATAGGAAATTTACACTAAAAACAAGCCAAAAGAAGCACAAGGCCATTGACACAAGGAATGCCACGCTGGCAATCCATGTGATCACATATTGATCCAACGGTGAAGATTGAAGATCCAATGATTGCAAGGATTAAAAGGTTGAGATCATTTGGAGCGTATGAGACCTAGAAGCTTCTTTCTCAGCCTATATAAAGAGTCATAGAAATTTTTTTCCACTCACTACATAAGGGCATCTAGGAGTATTGTCTAATATTGTGTGTAGTTTTTTTAAATAACTTTTAATTATTTTTTTTTGCAATTTAGCTTATTGTAATGTCTTAATTCAGTAATTGTAATCTCTTTTTCAAGCTTGTATATTAATAAAAGTGTGTTTCATTTTAATGTGCAATTTATGTTTTATTAATAAAGTGATTTTGGTTTATAAGCTCTTAATTTAATCAAATAAGTTCTTTTTATCTGTCTTAAAATCTATCATAAGCTAGGTATTAACTCAGTTAAGCTCACAAAGCTTAACTGAGTTTTATTACTCAAATCTTCACAATCAAAATACCTCAGCTAAATATGGAAGGGAAGCCAATAAGGGATGGGCTTTACAGGACCCTACCAAGCCTCTTTCATTTGATAAGCTGGAGCTTGTTGATAGCTCAAAAGAGCATTTATAAGCCTTGTTTTGTGCAAAGGCAGTTGTAAGTTCTCTCTTTACATTTTGTAGCTTAAAATTGCATTTTAGCTTATTACTGTTTAATAATAGCTTATATCTGTTTAGTGTAGCTTATTAATGCTTATTATAGATGTTAGATGCTTATTATGTGTAATTGTTAGCTTAGAACTTAATTTGCTTGTCATTTGTCTTAAAACAGTTAAAAACCAAAAATATTAGCATAGTTTAATAGCTTATTGTTCTAGCTTATTAGTTTGTTAAAATCTGCTTATTAGGTCTTATTATAGCTTTTTAGTATCTTGTATCTAAGATTTTAGTTTTAATTCTCATTTTTATAAGCTAAGTATGGATTTAAGGAATTTAAGGGAGTGTTTGGGTCAAGCGGTACTAACTCACTCAAAGTTAGTACTGTTTAAGACCATTTGATCCTTTAATTTCATTTTAAATCTCATATCTAGGTTTATAAGAGTAGGATCAATAAGTTTAAATAGGCTTAATCTAGTTTTCTTTAAGTTTGTGAGTTACAAGTTTAAATCTGCTAGTTTTAATCAGTTCCTTTATAATTTTAGGCTAAAGTCAGTTTTGGTTGTTAGTTTTAATTAGCTTGCTCTTAGATAGGTGTTTTAAAGGTGTAGTAACTTATTCCTTTAACCTGCATATTGTTAAGTAGAGTTTTGGTTATTAAGAGTGTCAAATGCATCATCAGTTCAAAACTGCAAACAGCCTTTTTCAATATCAAAATTCAGCAAAGATTAAATAGTTTTTAGATTTTCAAATTTTGTCTACAAGTAGTTTTTAAGTCATTATCAATCTACTCTAGCTTATTTTATCTTTAAAAGTTCATTAAACTATCTGTTTTTAAGCTCAAATTCAGCAATTTGTCTTTTCAAAAACCAAGCAGTAAACTCAGCATGTACTGAGTTGATAAGCTGTTTTCAAATAGATTTTTCTTTGTCCATTTGTTATTCAAAATAATTTTTAAAAGTAGTTTCTAGTAGTCTTTAGGTCATAGTTTAAGCTAGTATAATTCAAAAAGTCACAAGGATCCTTTAGCTTATCTAGAAATAAGTTTAAGTTTCCTCTAGGGACTGTTTGGTTAACAGTTAAATCAAAGTGCTTATTTTAGATTTTTAGCTTATTGCATTAAGTTTTTGTTTAGTTTCTGTCTTAATTAGCTTATTAGGTTAATATTAAGTTGTTTTAGCTTATTAGTTCCAGTATTTAGCTTATTTTGTCTTTTCTTAAAAAACCAAAAACATCAAAAACAGCATAAGTAGCTTTTTCATTTAACCTTTTTAGTGCTTATTTGAATTTCAAAATGCTTTTTGTTTATTGTTTCAAGTAGCTTATAGGCCAGGCTTTAAGTAGGTATAAGTTAGATTATCATAAGGTTCCATTAGCTTATCTTAAAATAAGCTCAAAGTTTGCTATCTGTCTGTTTAGTATTGTAGGTTCCGATTAACCACTTTCACTTCATAACCTGAACCACGAATCAAAGCAAGAAACTAGAAAAGAGAGAGAGAGAGAGGAGAGAGAGATGAGAGAAAAAGAGATGGAAAAGAAATATAGATTTAGAAAAATTAATAAAACTTTTGAAAAATAAAATATCTATATATATATTTAGATATTTAGAAAATATCTAAATATATATATACCCCTACACATTTAAT
>BQNB010020472.1:31509-52905 GCA_026074375.1 Tanacetum coccineum
CGCGATTTAAATGGGTATTTTGAATAAATGTGTTTGTCAGGGATATTTTGAGACAACACAAATTCCAACCGGGTACTGCGAAATTTTTCGCTTTATAGTACTGTATTTGTGTGTGTTTATTTATGAAGGAGAAAGATGAAAGTAACTGGGTGGGTGGGTATTTGCTTGTATTTATTGTAACAAGGAAGGGAAGCCATCGATAATATATTACACCCGGAGCCGATTCCAAAATAAAAAAGTAACCTCAATTCCAACCGTTACATCTCATCTTTACATATGGAACCTGCTTAATAACTTAATACCACTTAAACAAACATGAAGCAGCCCAAAAACCAACATATGGTGCATGCATGCATGTGTAGATGGCCTGTTGCAACTTGCGGTGTATCAAAGATTCTACTTTCAACATGAATTTCGGTGGTGTTTGTTTTTTAAGAAATGCCTCTTAACAACATCTTAATCTGACTCATTCAGACGCGGTCAGACATTTAAGTCATTAAGACTGTTTGTTTTTTTCATGTCATTCAGAGACCAGTAAGAGCCAAACACTGTTAAGAGTGTTTGTTTTTTTTCTGATCATTAAGAGGCAGTAAGAGGCATAAACATCTTACTGAACTAGATGTAGAGGGGGTGTCTTAACACCTCTTAATGTCTTTTTCTTTCTTTTTTTATTTATTTTCTACTTTGCTGTTATTTTTTTTTTTCATTTCATATTTTTTTTTCTTGTTTCACTTTTATCTTTTGTATTAAAAGTATTAAATAGATTTTTTTTTTGAACGGCAACTTTATTAAAAAACTAGCAAGGAGTCTAGAAAGACATTACAAAGAAATAAGATAGGGATTTTTAACCAATAACCTCCAAAGAAAAAAACACAATTACATCTTAATTGGAACAACCATATAACTGGCCAGAAACAATGGCTGGTCAAAAAATCGTCGATACGATTAGGAGGCGACAGCGGTCAAGCCAACTGATTTCGAGCCTCCAAAATACGTCACCAAAAAACATTAAAAAACTCCTTCTTAAATAGACTTGCGACGGAAGGGAAAGGAACAGTCCGAAAGGATAAGAAACCTAAGCATCCCAATCCGAGAGAGAAGGATAAGAACAAATTCTGCTGCCAATCCAAAATCCCACACAACGACAAAGTTTACGAAGAACAACCCGAGCCCACGTCACCATACAAAAGAGAACATTGACCTGGAAAACATCTTTCCATAGCAACATTAAAGAGGAACACAGTTGAGGAATCAACCAAAAAACCTATACGGCTAAGATTGCGGACTCTAGTATGGTAACCTATCCGACAGAGCACGCAAGAACTAGAAAAAAACTATTAACTTTTAATAGGAATGAATTTAACCTCTCGTTTCAAAATCCGACGAAGGGGAAAAAAGTCAATCAATAAGTTTTTCTGATGACTTTAACCATTGAAACTCTCATAATTCCCGACAAATCACATAGTCACCTATCTTTGGGAAGACGAGGAGGGCACCGAGTTCAGAATTGAAAGACAAGGTCATACCCACTGCTGACGCTCAGCTCTCATCAAGAATACCGACGAAAAAAGAACTGGTGTGAGACGTAAGAAGAAGTAAGAAGCTCCCATTTTATTAGCCCACCACTATCTCCTTATCTAATTCGAGAGCAAACAAAGGTGGTAACTGGAACACAAAGAGGGGGCATCAAGGAAGAACAATTTTATATTACCAAAGAAACTAGTAACAAGACCCCGTTCCCAAATCCGCTTCTTTTAGCAATGGGAAAGAAAAATCAAAACCAGAATTCTTTCATAAGATTTTACTTTCACGTAAATAGAGAGCACAAATCGAGGGGTTGATCGGTCACATGAGACAACTTAGATTAACTATATAGTTTTAATCGAACACTGAGCCATAAATCGCTTCGAATAACTTTTACACCATAAAAGAGCCATCGCCAGGAGAAATGAAGCGCCACACCCACTTCACAAAAAGAGGACGATTCAACGCGATGAAAGAAACTCGAGACAACCAAGAACACCGTTCTGTTTGGAAGCTTAAGACATTGTCCAAGCTACACTCGAAATCTTTCTATCCGAAGAATAAGAATCAACACCCGTTCGAAGAACTTATACGGATAGATTTCCTAGTCTTAAACAAGCCTTTTGTAACCATTAAATAGATTTGGACATTATAATAAATTGGTGACGGCCCCAGAGAACGGATTTAACGTCTCCCGGGTTCATCTGCCGCCTATGGAGAGGGTTTTTACCTTCCATTTTTAGATAAGGGCTTTGAGGTTGTTCACCAAGCCAAACCAAGCCGAACTTCGAGAAATACACTCCCTAACCGTCAACCAGATAACAAATGGAGAGTTCAAACCAGCAAACCCGATCATATTAGCCGCTGACAAAACAACATTCTGAGAGAAACCCGTCACCCATAAGATAAGGACTTAGCAATGTTGATCTTATGACCGAGCAAGGATGGCGAAGCAATAAGACTTTAACAAAATTATGTAAGTTCTGTTCGGACACTCGCCAATGAACAATGCATCTTGTCAGCATTAAAAAAGATGAGAAATATAAACCGAGCCATGCAGTGGAAAACCTGGTGTTTAACAAAGACACATCGTCAACACACGGGAGAAAGGGGGGAGAGGAGTGTTTGAAGAGATATCGTCGTTAACGACATCTATAATTAAGAATGGAAAGATAAGGAGCAGCGTCCCACTTGTTTTCAACCCACAACAAAAGGAATCGTCGGACGTTGGGCTACCTTAACCAATGATGGAAGCCATGAGGAAGTAAAAGTACCAAGCGGAGCTCTCCATACCCAATTCGCTGCTCCAAATATCCCGAATACTAGCATTGAAGAAGTATGCCCAAGAGATTAATCCCACCGACGAATCAATAACGCCTAGCAAAATCAATACCTTTAAACAAACATAGCTTGCTTCCTCTTTCGCTTACACTCAGTTTACACCTCAGTTAAGATAAAGGACCGTTCAATATTTGGTTCTATTAGCAACAAAGGCCGATTGCAGTCTCGGAAAACTTTAATCGGACGTATAATACAGTAGTCAAAGCGATTAGCTAAGACTTTCGTGATCACTCTTTATAAACGCATCCAATCAAACCTGATAGGCGGAAAATCATGAACGAACTTAGCATCATTTACTTTACGGTTAATTAAGGCGATGAAAGACGAGTTACACCCCCTTGGAAACGTAACAGACTTGAAAAATATTAGTTCGTCCGCATCGCAATAAATTCGCCCGACAAAGACTCCATACTTTTTTAAAAAATTCAAAAAGTATAAACATCGGGCCAGCGAGACTTATTCTCGCCACTGTAACAAACAGCCCTACGTTTTTCGTTCCCTCGATACATGCCCTACCAGCTTCATCCACCTGTTCCGTAAGAAAACCGATTCATGAAAAGGAGCATTTAAGTTTGAGAGATCATGTACAAGGTTGCTGTGATATCGAACTTAAAGTGATATTAAATGCCCTCCCTTCCACAAATACTTCGGATCAGATACCACCAAGTGCCTCAACGATAACCACGATATCGATCAAAACTGAGACTGTTCTTATTAATAATACCATGAAAGATTTTAGATTCTCATCTTCCTTCGTTAGCCCATTTGATTTTTAGATGTTTTGAACAGATCCTTTATCTTCAAAAGTTTAATTTTTGCAGCCGTAGGGTTTAGATCCATCGTTTTGAGGGAAGGATATGTCATCAGAAACGTTTCCCCTTTCCAAGTCTTTATTAATAGAGATCAAATAATTATGTAGAGAATTTTTTGCGTTTTATGATGATGAAACTTTTTATCTTTAACCCATATAAAGAATAATGACTTAAGGTCTTGAATTTCTTCTTAAACCTAACCAATTGCATTGGAAATCAGAATTGACGAAAAGACATCCACGCATTGCTCCTCCATCGAATCAAAAACCTCCATCCTTAACCAAGATTGATAGTAACGAAACGGATCAGTAGTCGGGACCAAATTCAGACGAAATTCTCTCAATAGAATAGGACGCGCGTTGATCGGATAAGTGAACGGTCAAGACACAAGCTGAAATAGACGGATAAAGCGAGATATTAAACTTCCGTAACAAGGGAAACGGAAAGCGATCTAATTTACTCATTTTGAGGCTTAGAGGGATGCGACCAGTAAAACGAGTACCTTCAACTTGACATCCACAAGACCAGAAGACACAATAAACCGATCAAAACTCTGTGCAATAGAAGCATCTGAAAGACAAACAAGTCTTTATCCATAGTCAGACACGTCTATTAAAGTCAACCCATTATAATAGCTTCGCCATTCCATCCACGTACAAGGATTAGATAAACAAATCCCAGAGAGCCCTTTTGATACAAGGCTGTTGAGGAGAGTGTAACCGCAACCAAAAAGAATCTTGTATTACGAGAGGTACTAGGTGCCTGAAATAGCTATAAAATTATTCAGAAATAGTTGCGCCATCTTTCTTGAGTTTGAAGCCTCCCAAATTACAAAGTTACAACTGAATTCCATAATGATTCACTGGCAACAAAATCAAAGGTTCGAATTTCAACATTGGGTACTTTACGTCCATATGAGAAATACAATCCATTTTGTCTCTTGCAACGCTTAAAAAAATTGATCATATGCTTATAATTTAACTACTTAACCCACTCCTTTTTACGTCCTTGTCGACAAGTCCTGAATATTGAGAGAAAGAATATTCATTTAAGAACATCTTTCATCTCCTTGTGAGCCAATTATGCGTTCCATATCTTTCAAAATCCCATCCAAAGTTATAACCCATTTTAGAATATCCAACCCGAACAATGTCATCCAAAATGTCAAGAATAGAGCCCGTTTATGAACTTTATTGTTGAAAAGGGAAAGAAACTGGATTCTCCATTGAGAATTCATGGACCTCCTGTGATTGTGGTCTAACTTAGCATCCACCCTTGGCAATTATTCTCCATGTCTTCACCCATTTATGTATGACCTCCATTTCACCAATCTCACCAACATTAGCATGCGTCACGAGAAAGTTTTAGGGGTTAAAACAGGGAGGAGGCGATAAAGAGGTACTGCATCACGAACGCACTTTAGCGGGAAGTTTATTCAATAAATATAATAAAACCAAACAGATTCCTCTGGTTTGTTGTTTGTCCGTCTCCTTACCAATGACCATAAACATTACATTAATCCACAATTATCACTTGAAAACTGTCTCAGGAACACCATCCACATTACATTCATCATCTGAATCGACATCACTATTCTGCGGCCCCCCCAATTTTCATTAAGATTTATTGCGCCATGATTTGATTTAGTCATCCGATAGGTTTTAAACTCGGACTCATTAGGTTTTCAAGAAAACTCGGATTCCAAGTAAAAAAGTTCCTTCGCCCCGAGCCACAATACACCTTACTTAAATTATCACCTTGAATTTTCTCCAATATTAGTTTAGTTGTTTCGTTTAAGTTGCTACAATCCGTTTTCGGAGGCGAAAGATGGAACCAAAATTATCCTCGATATCCAAAGCCTCGCCCCAAGTTGCTTACAATCTTGGCAAACGTTTCCTCGTGGACCCAAACATGAAGTTGGGTTACCTTCAATGTCAGACTACCCAAAACAACACGTTCATCATAACATAATCATTATTTGGCATTAAGAAGCGTATAGAACCAGGTTTAACGCCTAATGATCAAATCTTTTGCTTAGAAACCCTCGTTATCCAATTCTATCAACACCCAGAAACCACCTAAATACAGGACAGCTTCACATGTTCAAAAACCTTCCTTAGCTAAGAGAATCCGTTTAGGTTTTAGGTTAGGAAATGGAGTTAATATCTTTCACACGCCCCATGACATGACATGAGATGTCCACGTTCAACAACACTGATCATCCTAAAACCAACGACGGTGAGGAAAGATACATGAGCATACAGAGGCAATCAATGGGGGAAAGGGTCTCTAGCTAGCAAGAAACAAATGACCCAAATCGTTACCATAGGCATTGCGTTTGAGAAGGCCCTCCCCCCGTTGGTTTTACAGGTTTGCACCACTTTATTTTATTTTTTTTTGCAACGTTTCAAATCGGGCACATTAGCCATGGAGATGGATTACGACCAATCCAAATCGTACAAAGATTGCCCACCAAACGATCTAATATTAACCACGGATTAAACTGACAAAAGCAAATCGTTACCTGCTTTGATCTACGATTAGGAATAAAAACGTTCTATCACCTTCCCATTCCCCTCGCAAACCTTCCACAATTCGTCGGAACCCCTGATTTAAGGGAAAATTGGTTACAAAATTAGATTTAGATATACGAACAGCTTGGTCTCATCTTCTAGGGAACGTTAGACGCAGGCATGGTGACAAAAAGGGACAATAACAAACCTTAAAAAGAAACAGGCAGGACGGATCAAAACCAAAAAATAATAAAAAAAATCAAACCCTAATGAAACTCGTCACACATGATAATGATAAATCCAAGGAGATCAGAAAAATATGAATCCACAATCGATCAATGAGAGGTGAATATCACTCCAATCAAGAGAATTGATCAAGATCAAAACCCTAGATTTAGCAACTACGTCGAACCAATCATAGAACCAATTAAAGGATTCAATTCATCGATACAATCACAGGGATCAAACGTTATTACGTATCGGAGAAGGATTAGGATTTATTACAGGAAGATTAAGGGTTGATAAAAAGTATTAAATAGATTGATTGCATATGTTTTGTTATATAAAGAATGTATAAGATTATAATTATATTTTGTCCAAATTGAAGGGTACGGTTTCGGACTCATACATCTTAATTCTAGCACGACTCATTTAGTTAATCGTTTTAAAAGTTCAATTTAAACTCTAACACGTTTTTTTTCTTTATCGAATAAACATGAGATTGCATGTTTTTTTAAATACTTTTAAATTTAAATTGATTATATTATAAAATTTGCTTTTTTTATTTAATAAAGTTTATTTTTTGTACGAATGCAATCGTTTTATATTTACATTGTAAAAACTACTGTTTAACACATATATACATTTTTATCAAAACAAACAGTTTTATTTCATTCAGATTCAGACTTCTCAACCACTTATTCAGATTAAGATGGGAATCAGATTCAGACTTTTCTACCGAATATTCAGATTTAGATGTGCGAATCAGATTCAGATTCAGAGCCTCTTAATAAACAAACAGCATCGACTCGTTTAAGATATTTTGATGATAGATATATTGCTCACTCGTTAGCTTTTAAAATAAGCAAATGATGCCTTTTTAAAAAAAATTATCTTTCTTCCACATTTTCAAAAATATTAGTCTAAGTCATAATTTACTTTGGACTAAAAGTGAAATGTGACACATGATAGGAATCATACATGCATCCATTATCACTTGTAACCTTACTATGAACTACTACTACTGCTTTTAAGTAATATACAATCACGTATTCTAAAAGGTATCATAAATGGCACACGAGAACTCGGTGCCTGCGCTTCACGACAAGTTACAAAATTACGCATTTTTAAAAGATTTTTGTAGTTGTTGTAAAAAAAATAAGATGCTCGACAAAATGTAAGGAAAAAATCTTATATTTGTTACAACAAATAAGACGTATTTGATTCTTAAAAGACTTTCAAGCCTTTTTACCTATTTCTTTGTAGTTATCTTCTTTTTTAAGCCATTAAACATCATAGATATAACATAACCCGGATCAACCCATTCACAAAGTATGGGTCAAAATTGCCAACGATATTAAAAAAAAAAAACCTTTCTAACATAAATCAAAAGCATTGTTAACATCTACTAGTCTACTACACCCTCCCCTTGAAGTTAGATGATCGTCATTGATACGCTCATATTAAAGAGGAGTAGAATTCAACCACCCTTAAGCCTAAACTGTTGTGTAGGATCATGAAGAGTCTTATCTCCCATAAATGGTTCAGTACAGAACAATACACGGACCTAGATGGCACATAAGAAAAGCTAAGAAAATAACTGAGACTCCGAAAGCAATTTGGATCTATGTTTTTTCAAAAGATTGCTACATAAGATTAAATATACCAATAAACTTTTGCATTCAAACTTTTAATGTGCGAAGGGTGCTGGCGTGTTTCCATAAGAATGTATGGGTATTCTTATTTTCTTAATCAGTTGAAATTGTTGCATAAATTGTGTTCTTATTTTCTTAATCAGTTTAAATAGTTAGCACCATGTCATGGTAAACAAAACTTATTATGATGGTTCAACGATAAAGCTACTAAAGTTATCGCTTTAGCCTCCGAATATTTAAGGTCCTTAATTTTCTAACGCCCTTTATGTATATAGAGTCCGTCACGTATTTTTTTGGTATCATCTTGAGGTCTCGATATATAAAAGGCCCTTATTACTAAAATTATTACAGATGTTTGCTTCTTATTAACTTTTAAATCCATACCACTAAGTCCTTAATTGAGTTTAAGAAACACGACCAGGTCCTCTTTATCATTATAAAATGATGAATTTAGCTCTTTAAATCTTACAAATTCTAACGAATTTTAGCTTATACTATAAAGAAATTACCGTTTCAAGAATCACTCATGCATAATGTTTTAATAAATGAACAACAATAACCTATAATTCAAAGAACAAACATGAACACCATTAAGTTTTCAAATTAATTCAGTTGCTCTATTGAACCAAAACTAACGAACCCGAACAAGCCTCATACGTGTTGGTTTGCTTATGTAGACCTAATTATAGATTATCATAAAGCGAAGTTTTGTTTTTTCTCTTTCTTATATTGTTTTTCTCTATCTTCAATAAACACTTAAATTCTCATTGTGTTTTTAGTTTGATAATTGGATGTTTTATTAATCAAATGATAAAAAGCTAATATTGAGCAAAGAGAAAAAGATGAAATGTTTGGAAAAGCCTCATATTAAAATTTCACTTTAGGCCTCCATAAGACTCGAGCCACCCCTCTATACAATCATGCCCAAGGTTTTATAAGCTTTGAACAATAAAGTCCCATGGTTTCGTTCCTCAAGCTTTTATAAAAGAATAAATGATGTTAGTCGTGTACAAAAAAACCCAAAACCGGAAAAAAAAACCGATACCGAAAACGTCAACACAGGTTTTTAACCAAAATCGGTTCGGGTTGGCCAAAACTGCCGGTTTCAAGCCGGTTTTAATATTTAGCCGTTGAAACCGATTCGGTTCAGGTTTTTCTGAACCGGTTTCCCAAAATGGTTATTAAAACCCGGTTTCAAACCGGTTTTTTTGCTTTTTATTTGTTGACCGTTCTGTTCGTTCTTGGGACTGCATCATATGTTCATTTTTTGTACTTTTTTTAGTTTTAAACTACCATGTTGCCATTGTATATTTAGTATAAATAAGTATGTTGAGTTTAGTTTAATTACAACACTAAAACACTCTAAAAACACTCTTGAAACAATTAAACACTCACTAAATGGCAACTCGATCTTCTTCAACTTCAGCCGGTGTTGGTTCTATAAATACACCAATGATTATTGAAGTTTTAAAACAACCCAAAACAAAAACGTTTGGTGTAATTTCAACCTCGTGAAGTTATCGGATGGGACAACTAAGGTTCATTGTAAACATTACGGTAAGTTTTTGAAACATGAATCCGACTCAACGTTGAGGATGCATATCGAAAAGTATTGCGAAGGATCAAATTCGATTTGGAAGCGGGTCAAGCATCTATGTCACGAGAGGGGGGTATTTTTGCATATGAGGCGGAGCGGTGTCGACAAAAATTTGCAAGCTTTATGATTCAAGAAGATTTGACATTCAATCACTTCGACAACGCTGGCTTAACTAAGGTGATTTAATCAAGTAAGTCATGCTACACTTAGACGCGATTGTATTAAAATGTGAAAAAAGGCTAAAAATAACTACTAAAAGGTTTTGAAAATTTAAATACAAGTGTAAACTTAACAACCTAGGTATGGTCGGCCTCTCATGGTTTGCCTGGTTCGTACCTATGTGTTACCACGCATTGGGTTGATCCCATAACATGGCAAATGATGAAGCGTACGATTGCTTTTGAAAACTTTGAGTATCCTCACACGGATCTAAATCTATTTCATATATTACGAGATGTAATAAAAGATTATAAATTACAAGAAATGTTTTTTTTCAATCTCGTTTAAAAGCTAACTAGATGCTAGTAGATATAACTACATACACCTAAGAAAAAAACAAAAAGTGAAACTCAAAACATGACCCTAAGGCTAAAACCAGACACGAAAAAAAATAAGAACGTAACAACACAAACTATACTTAAAAATTCTAACACAAGAAGTTTGTGTACTAGAACAAGGAAAGAAAACTTAATTACTCAAGTGTGGTTTCTAATCTCTAGAAATATTAAAAGTTGTAATTTATGAATATTAAAATTGCAAACTCAGATTTATTTTTTATCATTGTGCTTGGGTTTGATGTGAGATGGGTTCATGCCAGGCTGGGTGCAGTGGCCAAGGAAAGATTTGATACCCATCATCTCGATGGATGGAGAGGATGGTCATTATAGCCCTTCCTATAAAGTTCTCTTTGCTTAACAAAGAAGCAAAATGCCTTTTTCTTTATTCCAACTGCATCTTTTGTTTCAGAGGGGAGGATTTTTTGATCTAGAAAAGAAATACAATATAGGGATTTATCCATTCTTCATAATATAATGCTCTAAGGCACATTCTGCTAGACATGGGTTGAATTTACATTGGAGGCAAGTTTTTTGAAATTTGTTGGCTTCCTACAATATTGCAGCCGAGAGTTATGTTGGAGGGGCATATTTATATTCTCCACACGGGAAATGGGCAAGCAAATCAACTATGGCTTTACTTTTTATTGCGTTGGGAGTTACACATTTCATGTCATAGCTTGCTAGAGTGAGGAACCGCTGACCATCTCTCCCTATGAGTATAGTATAGCTCGAGATATTAAGCGTTTGATTGGGTTACATCTTGTCACAATATGAACTGTGAAGAACATGAAATAGTGACATCTTCTGAATAACTAATGAGGTGTCATTTTATACATTTTTTCAGGGTCGTTTAACCCCATAAATCATGCATCTATGCCCAAAATAAGTACTTAATCATTTTTTTCAGGTATTCAGCATTTGAATGGCATTTAGAGAAAATACATGTGGCTTGGGCTCATTTGGAGAAGAAACGGACAAGACTACGGACCTACACCAACATCTCTCAAGAATTTCTACTCAAAGGCTGGAGACGCATCACAGATTACACGTGATGCCGTCACAACTCACACCAAGACGGCGTCACAAGATCTCAAGACGGCGTCAGAATGCACGACCCAGCCCATTATCTAGAATATTCTCTTTCACGTCGACGTCACGATTAAAACGCGACGCCGTCGCAGCGATTTTCCTATATATACAAATCCGTTTTTTGGGTTTTAAGTGTGTAACTTTAGAGTAAAAGAAAGGGACGAACCATAGTTTGTTTAGCAGTTGTTAAGGACGATTTTAAGGCCTCAAAACCCTATTGTACTTCTTTCAATTTATGTTTTAATCAAGTAAGATTATCTTAATCATTTAATATGTCTATGTATTGTTTGATTCATTATTGTTCTTGCTTTATCTTTAACATGCTTGGCTAAACCTTCTATTGTGTTTATTTATGATTGTATGAAACCTAGAATGTAGATCTTAGTGGTGTTGCTTCTTGTGACGAATATGCATGTTAGGTCTTACAAAACTAGCTTTTGTCTGTATCGCTGTTGATATGTCTAGGAAAACATGATTGTGTAGAAAGGATACCACAGGGTAACAGTCTTCATACTACCTTGCCCCTTATATGGTTGATCCAGTCTTAATATATTTCAATTGCATTTAATATACTCTTAGGGGCCTTGTAATAGTCTTCATACTACCTTACTTGTGTGTTGCCTTAACGAAATATTAAATAGACGGCAGGTTCATGTAATTCGTTCATGACTTAAGAAATAATTACATAGATCATCACAAGTGTGACAAAGGAACAACACTAGGGGAAGCAATCTAGGGAGTAATACATGATTAAATAAACACAATCTTTTATTATATTGTTATCACCATTAGCTTAGTTTATTATTTAGTTTAATAGCTAAAACCAACCAACCTCTCAAATATATGATTTACCTGCTTTCCTATAAACATAAAAATACAAAAATAATCTTCTCCCAACCCCTAGAATTCTGTTAGGCCATGATCAAGCCTTCCCAACCTATTCCCCTAGAGAACGATAACAACCCCCAAGTATTTCCTATACTACACTACAACGATTAGGTACACTGCCTATGGAGTTATAAAACTTCTTGTAGAAGTCCCTTACGACAATCGCAACAAGTTTTTGGCGTCGCTGCGTGAGGAATAGTTAGGTTTTGATCATGTTTTAGCTTAGTCCTACTTGCTTAAATCCTTTCAAGTAAGATTTAATTTCTGCATAGTAGCTTTCTCGTAGTCTATCTCTTCTTTGTGTTATCTGTTTCGTAACCTATTCTCGTCAACCACCATGGGAGACGAGAATCCTATCTGCACTCTAAGAGACTACTCCAAACCTAGCCACAAGGGCTATAGGAATACCATCGAGCTCTCCGTAGGGAACAACGTGGTACCCCTTCAATCCGACACCATTCGATTGGTGCAAAACGGATTCTCATTCCACGGACTTTGGTCCGAGGATCCAAACCAACACCTCAAAGATTTACTTAAACTTGTGGACTCACTTAAACTTGACGGTGTAAATAGGGAAAGAACGCGCCTGCGTTTATTTCAATTTTCCCTTCGCGGTCAAGCTAGCAATTGGCTTGAACGTCTTCCAGCAGGATTCATCACCACATGGTAGGATCTTACTACCCAAAATCTTGCTTAATTCTTTTCACCAGGAAGGACTACAAAACTACACAATGATATCCTGATGTTCCAACAACATCATGGAGAATCTTTATCCGAAGCATGGACTCATTTCAAGGACTTACTACAAAAAGTCTCTCATCACGGCATCGACCTTTGGCTCCAAGTCTAATTTTTTAATGACCATGTCAATCCCATCACAATACGAACCATTGACCAATCGGCCGGTGGTAAGCTTCATGACCGAAACGCTGAAGAATCCTGGGCATTATTAGAGGACCTCGCCCTCTATGACAATGAAAGTTGGAACGAACCAAGGGATTTCGCTAAGCCGGTCAAGGCAATCGATTTGCCTCAAGATGTCCCAAGTACATCCGACCGCCATCTAATCGAGCTCGAAAATCAAGTCCAACGCTCGATGAAAGCTCATCTTACTCTGACACAACCTACCCAAGTGAACAAAATCACTACCTCATGTGAGATCTGCAGTGGTCCCTACGACACTCAGTATTACATGGAAGATCCCGAACAAGCCTTTGTTGAATATGCATCCTCGCGTACTGATGAAGCGGGAGGTAAGTGGTATACTTTCAAGCCCGAGCAAAACAATCTTGGTGACACCTATAATCCATCATGGAGAAGTCACCCAAACCTTAGGTGGAGACAACCTCAAAATTCTTAAAATAATTTTTCAAACCCACCTAATCGTTTCCAACCCAACGTTCAATCCCAAACAGTTCTTTCAACAACAATCCTCGAAGCTTTAACAATCAATCAAACCTTGAAGGATTGATATCCAATTTTGTGGCATCTCAAGACGCTAGATTGTCCAAGTTTAAAGCCAATTTCAAACAACAACAAAGTGAGATGATCAAAAAAGTTACACAGTGTTGAAGGCCATCACCGATCGAATAGCGGGCACACTACCTAGCGATACGGTTAAAAACCCAAAACTGAGTAATTATCTAGTTTTGCCTGCTCGTTCTTACCCAACCAAAGACCTACAGTGCTCAACTCAAACCCACGGCTCGATCAACGTAATCACAATCCATACCGAGCAATAAAGCACCTCTTATGATGACGGAGAAAAAGAGAATAAGGAAGAAGAGGACGACCCAGAAAATATCCACATCAACCCTCCTACACCACATGATCCATCCGTTACATTCATCATCGAAAAAGTCCTCAAATTCAATTCATTTTTCGAATCACTCGGCATGGTTCCCCTATCATCCAACACTGAACTCATTTGCACCAAAGGGGTTATTGAGATTGTCATGAAGGATGAAAATTCTCTCAAAGAGGAACCCTGAAGCAGGAGAGCAAGAAGTGGAGTATTTTGACATATTCCCGACTAGGAGTGAACTCGCATATCACAAGTACCTCATGTGTAGCCCAATCCCTTTAATATTTTTATAAAACCCCATCTTTATGGAAGATTCCCTTCGAACCTCAAGATACCATGCAACATTGGGCATGTGCCTGTAGAAAAAGCCTACATTGACCTTAACTCCCCTCTAAATATCATGACCCAAAGGATGTATAATTGGATCATGAGGAGAAAACTCGACCCTAGGGAAAATGCGAATGGTAGAGTTAGCAATTTCACAGGAAGGATTAAAGGAATGCATGTCTTCATAGGAAACTTCGCATATATCGTAGACTTCATGATTATTGGGGATATTAGCTCAATTATAGACCCTAGGCTATCACGTGTAGTGCTAGGGAAACCTTTTATGGAAATATCTAAGATGACTCACGACCCACAGGAAGGAGTAGTTAGGTTCACCAACAGAAACAATGAAGTTACCTATAAGATGCCCCATAAGATAGAACAATACGACTCATTGTCGAACCTAGATAAAGAGGACACAAAATCAGTCTACCTTAGGAACGAATAAGACAAGAGGAGAGGAGTGGAGTATGTAATGAGCAAAATATTAGGATTTTACAAAGAATTCCTAGAACTCGGACCCTAATACCTAATTGGAATGGATGATGAAGGAGCATCCACGTAAGTGTTGGATTATGTCCATGTAAAAATAATATATTTCCGAGAATTTATTTGAGCCTACTGGGACGCACGCGTTAATACGTAAAACAATTAATTATAAATATATTAAATGTAATATATTTAAGTGATAAAGCTTAACGAGCGTTAAATGTTAATAAATATTTAATGGGAGTTATATTAGTCGTTAATAGTTAAAAGAATGACTAATATACAATTATGGAGAAAAAGAAAGTATGAGAATTTTTTTTTCATAGCTAATTATTTCCTAATCTCAAAAGGAGGTGGAATAACCTAACTTGCAAGCCAAGTTTAGAAGGCTATAAATAGAGGCTTAGGGTGTTTAGTTTTCTCATAACTTGAAAAACTAAATCCCTAAATTCTCTTCTTCTCCCTCCCTTGTGCCGTGCGATCGAACCAAAACACCTTTAAGGTTTTGGTTTTTGTGATCGAACCCTAACAACCCTTAAAGGGTTTTTCGTGTTGATTGATTCAAGAGTCGAAGGCGTTTGGTAGTTTCATCACTACTAGTACTAGCATACTTAATTGTTTGCTAAAAAAGTATTGTGTGTGTTGAAGTAGAGAGATCTTACTTTAGATCTTGGGTGGTTTTAGCATGGTATAATTTATTATACACATGCGTATATTCAAGACGGTGTAATATTTATTGCTAAAAGGTATACATCTCTAATCTTGTTAATTATAAATTCTATATGTGTTTACTTTCTGATGCGTACTCGTGTTTAATGGTTAAAAGTTGTAAAAATCCAACAGTGGTATCAGAGCCATCGTGTAGAATTTATAGTTACAAGTAATAAAATTTGACAAAAATTGAGGTTCTTGATTAATTTTTAAGCCATTTGGGCGTTTTATGCACAAAGATTCGATCTTTGTGCATCAAGATTCAATTTTTATTGGTTATAAAATTAATTAGACGAATTCTAGGGTGTATGAAATTTTACTAGATAAAACTTGATGCGTTTAATTGTTAATTGATCGGTTTTATGTTTAAATTAATTGTTAATTTAGAATCCATGATAAATACATGCAATTTATCATGGAGGGATATGTGATATAAATCATGTTAATTGTTAAAGATTTTTATGCAAATATGATGATCAAGAATTAAAACATAGACATTAAATTTATGCGGTTTCGATCCACGACTTTAAAAGCTAGGGAAGACCTTAGCTATGTCTTTATAGGGCCTAAAATTTGCTTAAATTTTATGTGCTATGTGGTATATATTTTTATATGGCTTACGCAATCGATTATATCGATGGATGTGGTTGGAGTTTTGAGGACGAAGGAGCCTTATATGAATATATACATGTTTTAATTATTAGATAATTTGGATCATAAATTGATATTTGCATGACTTAATTGTTAAGTGTTATTTTTGAATAAGTGTTATGTAAATTAGTTTTGTGTTTATATTGGTTTTATTTTAAGTTTGGACTTGTGAGAAAACAAAAGGGTTTTTCGAAAAATAAATATGAACATGACTAATTATACGTTTTCTTACATTTCATACGTTTTTGCACAGTTTTTGACGTTAATTATACGTTTCATACGTATTTTTACGTTTTCATTCGTTTTCGCACCCTTTTTACGTTTTCAGGCGTTTTCGCACGTTTTTTACGTTTTCACATGTTTTTTTTACTTTTCGTATGGTTTTTTACGTTTTCACACGTATTTTTACATTTTCGTCCGTTTTCGCATGTTTTTTACGTTTTCGCATGTTTTCGCACGTTTTCATCCGTTTACGCACGTTTTTTTATGTTTTCGCCCGTTTTCGCACGTTTTTTACATTTTCGTACGTTTTTTACGGTTTCGTATGTTTTCGTACGTTTCTGTCCGTTTTCGTACGAATTTTTCCGTTTTCGTCCTTTTTAACCTTTTTTTTCGTTTTCATCCGTTTTCATGCGTTTTTGAACTTTTTCGTCTGTTTTCACATATATTTTTACGTTTTCATTCGTTTTCGCACCCTTTTTACGTTTTCAGGCGTTTTCGCACGTTTTTTACGTTTTCACATGTTTTTTTTACTTTTTGTCCGTTTACGCACGTTTTTTTTACGTTTTCGCACTTTTTTAACGTTTTCGTACGTTGTTTTACATTTTCGTACGTTCTGGTGCGCTTTTTGTACGTTTCCGTCCGTTTTTATCCGTTTTACTACATTTCATACGTTTTCACATGTTTCTCTTTGCATCTGCACATTTTTCTACTTTTTCGCTCGTTTACGCACATTTTCGCAAAAGCATGAGAAAACGTGCGTAAACGAGCGAACACATAGAAAAACGTGCGAAACCGTGCAAAAATGTAGATAAACATGCGAAAACGTATAAAATGTACAAAAGCGTGCAAACGTGTGAAGACGTGTGGATTGAAAAACGTGTGAAAACGTACGAAACGTGCGAAAACGTAGAAAAACGTGCGAAACGTAGAAAAACGTGCGAAAACATAGAAAACATACGAAAAAGTATAAAACGTACGAAAACGTAGAAAAACGTGAGAAAACATATAAGACGTATGAAAACGTGTGAAAACGAACTAAAACGTACGAAAACGAACGAAAATGTAGAAAACGTGCCAAAACATAAAAAAACATCCCAAAACGTAGAAAAACGTACGAAAACGTATAAAACTTACGAAAACGTCCCAAAACGTATAAGAGAGTGCGAAACCGTAGAAAACATGCGAAAACGTATGAAAACGTGCGAAAACGATCGAAAACGAACTAAAACGTGCAAAACCGTATGAAACGTGCGAAAAGGTACGAAACGTGCGAAAATGTACGAAACGTGCGAAAACGAATGAAAGCTAATGCAAACGTAGAAAGACATGCCAAAACGTAGAAAAGCGTGTGAAAACGTATAAAAACGTACGAAAACGTGAGAAAACGTATGAAATGTGCGAAAACGTAGAAAAACGTGCGAAAACGCATAAAATGTACGAAACGTGTGAAAACGTACGAAAATGAAAGAAAGCAAACAAAAATGTAGAAAACGTCCCAAAATGTAGAAAAACCTACGAAAACTTTCAAAAACGTACAAATACGTGCGAAAACGAAGAAAATGTGCGAAAACGTATGAAAACGTGCGAAAACAAACTAAAACATAGAAAAACATGCGAAAACATACAAAAAAGAATATTATAGCAAGGTATATATAGGACAAGGGTGGTCTAGGGTTTCATGGTTTGTTGTAACAAGTGACCAATACACACAAGGGTGTATGTCCACCCTTGCTCGGCCGAAACACACCCACAAGGACCAAGGGTTCAATTTTTAGGATCAAGGTCAAGTTATAACAAGTCTTGGTTCATGTTTTTGGTCAAAAGTTGTACATGTGATCAAGCATCACATGCATAAGTCAAATGGGATCTTTGTGCATGAAGGAGACTTGCTCATATGTCACTTTCTCATCTTACATGCACACATGGGTGGATTTTTTTAAATAAAATGTCATTTAATTAATTTCAAAGCTTATGGTTTATTTGTTTTGGGTTTAGGCATCCGAAATTAAATAGGAGGGAGGATATGAACGAAATATTTGGCTTACTAATACGAGATGGACGATAACTAAAGTTTACACAAAAAGATTTCGGATTTCCGGGGTTCCGTTAGGTCAAAAACGCGAAAAACGCAAATTAAACGGTAAAACGTAAAAATAAATATTGGAAGTGATCGTAAACTACAAAACACTTAGAAATGATAAAATAACTCATAAAATGTCTAAATTAATCAAAATCCGAAGTCAGAACGCGTCCGATGACGTTTTTCAGTTTTACGCGGGTTAACTTCCCGGTAAACTGCCAGATTCAAACGTAACGTATACAAGTCAAAAATAATGATAGAAAAAGTTTAAAATATTGACCTGAAATTTACGGGGTGTGACAGAATCGTATAAACCTAAAATTCGTGGTAAACTATATTATGCATGTCCACTATCAAATGTGAAAAATCACATGCTTTTTATTTGTGTAATATACAAATAATGTGGTTAGTTGTTAAAAATTATTATCTTTACTCTTTAACAGCACTGGGAAAACTATTTCGGATGTGGGATTTTTTTATAGAAAGAGGAACGAGTCCGTCTACTAGTCGGTTCTCCTGGAGTTTCAACGACTCCAATTTATTCTTCAGGATCTTCATCGACTCCAATTTATTCTCCGGGATCTTCAACACCTCCATGCTATTCTCCAGGAGCTTCAATACCTCAAATCTATTCTCCGGGAACTTCAAGAAATGCAGAGTGCTCAAACTGCAAACACTTGCTGGAAAGATAACGGTACTCGAGGTAACAATAGAAATGTATATGCATCCGGAAGAACACACACTTAATTCAGCTGCACTACTTCACAAACTTTACAATGACATGGGAAAAATTAGTTTGGAGTAGTTTGTCATTTGAAATGTAATCTGTATGCTTTAAGTGTCTGTTTGTAAGTCTCGTATGATTATCAGTCTAATACGTTTAATTGTCTGTTTGTAAGTCGCGTATGATTATCGATCTAATATGTTTAAGTGTCTGTTTGTAAGTCGCATATGATTACCGGTCTAAGGCCTCGCTAGTGCTACTACAAGTGGTATGTATAATATTTAACTAAATTAATGTTTGTTTTTATGTTACTTGACGAATGTGTATCTTGAAAAAGTATACGGTATATTATGTTCAACTATAGAAGGGTAGTGTTTTTTTATATAGTTATTATTTATCAAATATATAATTATAAATAATAATTAATATATTACTTATATATTTTATAAATAATAAACGATTACATATAACCAAATGAGATAAGTCAATGAAGTCAACCCATTTTCCCCGACGACATGTCGCCGGGGATAATATAGCCAAGGTAAGCCCACCAAAAATAAGCCCAAATTAAAATATAAGCCCAAAGACAATCCCCGTCGACATGTCGTCTGGGATAATTTCACACATAAATGCATTTTACTAATGACGTTGCTTAATCTCGGTTAACAACAATCAGCACTATCTCTGGCAACATGTCGCCCGGGAAACTTTGTCGCTCAGTTTTTTGGTAGACTTTTGGGTCAAACATTAACCAACTTATCCCCGGCGACAAGTCGCCGGGGAAACGTTTAGTCAAACTATAAAAAAATCAACCAGAATTAGTACCACGTTGGATGAACTTTTGTCGTTTAGCGTGTTTTCCCCGGCGACATATGTCGCCGGGGATTGTTTCGTCGCCCGTTCTCCTTTTTCTTGTAGTGGGGCCTTTAATATATTGAGACCTCAAGATGATACCCAAAGAAATACGTGACGGGCTCTATATACATAAAGGGCGTTAGAAAATTAGGGACCTTAAATATTCGAAGGCTAAAGCGATAACTTTAGTAGCTTTATCGTTGAGCCATCATAATAAGTTTTGTTTATCATGACATGGTGCTAACTATTTAAACTGATTAAGAAAATAAGAACACCATTTATGCAACAATTTCAACTGATTAAGAAAATAAGAATACCCATACATTCTTATGGAAACATGCCAGTACCCTTCGCACATTAAAAGTTTGAATGCAAAAGTTTATTGGTATATTTAATCTTATGTAGCAATCTTTTGAAATAAACATAGATTCAAATTGCTTTCGGAGTCTCAGTTATTTTCTTAGCTTTTCTTATGCGCCATCTATGTCCGTGTATTGTTCTGTACTGAATCATTTAAGGGAGATAATACTCATGACGAGCCTACACAACAGTTTATGCTTAAGAGGCCACGGTACGGTGAGATTTTTTGGCGTTTTTGGCACGAAAACGTCTCACGAAAACGCGAGGACCACAATAGACTTGGTGTTTTCGTGTCTCGCGCTGATATAACCGGCCGAGATGGTCGTGCCAAAACGCCTCACGAAAACGCGAGGACCACAACAGACTCGCGTTTTCGTGTTTAGCATTTTCGTGCATTAATTTTTTATTTTTATTATTATTATTTTTTTAAAAATTTAAATAAGAGGTAACGGATAGATATTTAAAGGAGGTCAAAGTAGCCGTTTTTTGGGTCTTTGGTACCCATTTTTTCCAAAAAATTACCCTATTAAAATCCTTTAAAAACCCCCTCAAACCTCAATTTTTTTCACACACTTCTTTATGTACAACACAAAAATCACTATGAATCCCAACAATGATATGTCCGATTTTTACGACTATTACACTCAACTCGATATGGATCGGTATGCACAATATTATGAATATTTTGAACAATATGAAAGTTTGGAGGGGGGTGAAGGCGAAAGTTCGGTTGGTAATTTGGAAAGAATAAGTAGGCGATACATACCGCGTGAACGCGAAGTTGCCGAAGAAAAGTTACGGCGAGATTATTTTGGCGACGAAAATACTCCACCAATATATCCGGAAGAATATTTTTGGCGAAGGTATCGTATGAGTTCTAGACTTTTTAAAAAAATTGTGCATGATATTACTAATTATGATGTTGGGTAAATTACACTGTTGGTCCTCAAACTCCACCCCGTTTGCGGATTCAGTCTC
>BQNB010020472.1:54600-65436 GCA_026074375.1 Tanacetum coccineum
GTGTGCCATTTATGATACCTTTTAGAATACGTGATTGTATATTACTTAAAAGCAGTAGTAGTAGTTCATAGTAAGGTTACAAGTGATAATGGATGCATGTATGATTCCTATCATGCGTCACATTTCACTTTTAGTCCAAAGTAAATTATGACTTAGATTTATATTTTTTAAAATGTGGAAGAAAGATAATTTCTTTTAAAAAGGCATCGTTTGGTTATCTTAAAAGTTAACGAGTGAGCATTATAATTATCATCAGAATATCTTAAACGAGTCAAAAATGAAATTCATGTTGGACATTAAAAGAATTTTTTTTATCTTTAAGACGTGTCGCAACACCCTTTGAACGTCAACGTTGAAAGTAGAATCTTCGATACACCTTGCAAGTGGCATTAACTTATTAAGTAGGTTCCATCTGTAAAGATGAGATGTAACTGTTGGAATTGAGTTTACATTTTTATTTTGGAATTGGCTCCAGGTGTAATATATAATCGATGGCTTCCCTTCCTTGCTACAAATACACAGTATAAGCTAGGAATAAACACATTAGTATAAACACACCAAACAAAAACACTCTTCATATATTATTATGACCACTTTTATATACACAAATAAACACACACAAATTAGTATAAACACACCAAACAAAAACACTCTTCATATATTACAAACGATTTTACATAATTCGCAGAAAATTTAAACACATACACATTATTATGACCACTTTTATATACACAAACTATTAGCTAGGAATAAATAAAGGCACAAGTCAACTAGTAAAATGAGGCTGAGACCGACTATATGCGGGTTTTCTATGGAATTTTGTGATAACATATATGTATTTAAATTCTGAACAGAATATTGTTGCCAAAGTACACAATACGCGTCATTGCATAATCAGTGGACACCCGAAAATATTTGACGCTTCGGGTTTTATGTGAGTGTTGGTTGAAAATGAGATACTCAAAGGTAGTAATGATATCACAGACTGCTACTATGCTAGACATATTCAATGTTTGAGTAGGTCGCCGCTAAGTGACCTATTTGTTGCTCAGGATGATGGTGGTGATCGTGCGGATGATATTTGTGATAAGATGGATGATGATAATGATGGTAGTGAGACGAAGAGTTCTTCCCGAAAAAACCTAGATTTGAATTGTCTCGGGTAAGTGATTTTATTGAATCCATTGTTTTAAACAATCTAAAGGCATAATAACTTCCAACTAGCTCATGACTTAATTTATGTAAATGTAGATGTTTGTGACATTAATATTTGAGTTACCTGATAAAGTTTGTTTGTCTCATTAGAGGGTTCTCTTTCTGATTATTGTGTTTTAGGTCCCAAATTTTGTACTAGTGATTGCATAATGGTGCTAGTTGAGTGTATCTTGAAGCTACAATTTTGTAATATTTCTATGTTTTTTACGTTTATGAAGGATACTACAATGTCAATTGTTGCACGAAACAGGCTGATGAGTGAATTCGAGCGATTAAAGAACAACCTTCCTGCAGGCATTAGTGCAGCACCCGAAAACAATAGTATAATGGCGTGGAATGCTGTCATATCCAGGTAATATATAAGTTGAAATGAATTTGTTCTATAAATATCTATTCTAATGACGTAAACGTGTAATAAATATTTGCTTTCGATTGCAGCCCAGATGGCACTCCAGGGGATGGAGGTATTCTCATTTTCGTTTATTATTTGCATACAAGCACAGAGTCAGAAATTTACTTTTAATATGACGATTCGTGGTGCGTCTTTTAGGGTACATTCAAAATGGCCCTAAATTTCTCAGAAGATTATCCAAATAAGCCACCTGTTGTGCGATTTGTCTCTCCTATGTTCCACCCAAACAGTAAGTATTTATAAGATTTACAAAACTCTCATATACTTGCATCAAGTTTTCAGATTTTATCCTTACGAAAGCCCTTCTTAAACATCAAGGATATTCATATGCAGTCGATTCTAAGTTTTGTGTTCTTACCAACAGTTTATGCTGATGGAAGCATCTGCTTCGACATTTTACAAAATCAATGGAAGCTTGTATACGATGTTGCCGCTATTTTATATCGTCAGTGTAAATGGTTTTCCAAATTTTTGCTTTGCGCCTTGTTAGTTTCGAGGTTTGATAAAGATGGTTTTATGATAGTGTGTTTCGTACTACTACTTGTTACTTCAAGGCGAGTTCTCTCTATCCTTAAAGCAATTACGCCCCCACTGTTCTTTCGAACAATCGTGTTTCGGATTACTGACGAATTGCCTCCCAAGATATAATGAAGCAACGTATGTAGCAATTATCAACACTACACGAAAATGTGATAATCCAGATAAACTACCGAGTTATCAAGAATTTCAAGACATTACAAATTATATTTCTATAGCAATATAAATTATAGCAATCAGGTCTAACAAAAAGAAGTTTGTTATGTGAATTTGATGGTTTTTAATGATTTCAAAATGGCAAATTCATCCCCTTAATATAGGCTCTATGGTGACCCTTAAAAATAGTCACAATACCACTTTAAATGGCCGTAGTGACACTTCTGTTCGTTGGTTCACAAAAGGGTGCAAATAGCGACGATTTAGCAACAACTTTGCGACAGAAAGTCTGTCGCTAACAGATAGATCTTGAAACAGTCGTGATGGTTCAATCATGGCCACCCTTTTAACATAAATAACCACCAGAAATTATGAAATTGACGCGTCGTTACAATAGTAATGATTCATTAGCGACGGCTTTGTGATAGAAAAACTGTCACTAATTGCCATTTCGTGGGTACACCAAAACACAACAAAATACTCTTTTTCCTTCAGAAGACTCAAAATTAAAATGATTTTAACATAAAGTATTTTGATAATTTCTCCAACAACGCCATCTGATTATTGTCTAGTGTTCTCATCAAAATTGTGTTGTATGACTCTCTGACCCAAACCCAAACACCCTTGCCAATTCAGTAGCAGCGCAAATGTTTAGTGAGATGAAGTGTGATTACAACAAAAGAGTGCGGAAGGTTGTTGAAAAGAGCTGGACTGCTGACTAATCCAGTATGATGTTGTACCGTCTTTTCATGACTTGTGTAAGCGAGTTTTTTTTCCACATTCTTTGCAAAAACTCGGTCGCGTTTAATGCTTGCTGATTTTATTTTTTATGTTGTTTTCAAAACTTTATTACAATGCATGTTGTAGCTGTTTGCACTATATAACAATGATTCAGAAACTTAGCACCCGATTTGTGTTGTTTAGCATTAGTTATCTTCAATGATGGACGCACACTCACATCATCATTAAGACAATTTATTGCTATTTGTGCAGCGGTTTTTATAGACTCGTATGCAAAAGTTCCTTTGATTGAGGTATCTGTCACTTCTTTGACAAATTACATCTGGTGCACGTTACAATTCTCTTGACAAATTACAATTTCCTCAAGAACATTTTGCGAACCAAACAGACCCTTAGTTCTTTGGTTTTTAACATCCAAAATTTATTTTACACTTCGAATTTCGATCAAGTTAAACCAATCTGTTTTATAGTTTTTTTTTCTTTTTAACTATTAATTGTAGTAGATTACTTATATTTATAATTTTAAGTTTTCATAGTTTGACTTAGTTTTGATAACACTGTAAGCTGATTAATTTAGTTTTACACTTACCTCGAGATGACTTCTGCTACTACTGGGAAAGGATTTTACGAGGGGCTGGATCTGCAAACAAATCAGTTTTATTTGTGCTATTACTGGTGAAGGAGTTACCAAGGGGCTGAACTTGCTCAAAAACAGTAGTGCTAACAAGGTACATAATCGAAACCACTCTATAATGATTCATCACACTTTAGTCAATTGTTTGCCAAAAAATTATCTAATTATTGATTGCCAAATGAGACATAATAATATTACTTCAGTTTATTCAGAATTGTTCAGTTTTTGTTGAGCTTCTTCTTATTAGGGTTTTCCTGTGTTGTTAGCTTGTTATTAAAAAAGCCAATTGTATTTTTCTGATGGTCATCACTTGTTAAGAGGATTTTGATTTTATCTTATCTAACAACTCAAATGGGTAAAACCAAAAATATCAATTCTTATATAGGAAAAAGGTTAAAAGTTGATTAATGGTGAATTAACAGTTTCATTACATATATAAAAGTGTATGTGTTGAGTTTACAACATCTTCTTTTATTTACAATATTGTGTTTGTATTTTTCCCTTTAATCAGAAATATGACGGTATGCCTATCGGTTATACTTCCCAACCGACTAATGAAGAACTAATTGATTTTGTTATTCTATTAACCAATGGGAAGGATATTTATCCTGACCGAGTAGGACGAGTAGATCTCTTCGATAGACATCCAGCTGCGATAATCCGTAAGTATCAATTATATTAAATTGTATATATACCATAAGTAAGTTGTTTAAAAATATTCTTAGTTCTAATAATACCTTCAGGAGACTCCATTCACAGTGGCCATCTCCTACCCTGTATGCTTGGCACGTGCAAGTACTACTTGTATTACTACTAGGTACCTAATGAGGCAGAATGGGGATCTGGTTATCACCAAATTCAAGATCATTCGAAGGGTGTCTGGGAATCAACCAAATATTCTCAAGTCTTTCCTTGCAACCTTTCTGACCACACAACACGATTGTTAGAAGAACAAGGATTCTGCTACAAACCTCTGAACGAAACTAAAACTAATAGTTGTTGGAAGATGGTTATGTATGGCCTTGCAGACATCCCACACCAGAAGTTAATTGTAATTTCATTACTTAGTAATTGTATTACTTAGGATAATTAGCAAAGAGTTAAAAAAATCAAGGTAGGGGGTTGTATTTACTTAAGGATAAGATTGTAAGACCACCGACCACTTGTGATGTATTAGTGGATTGTATTAACCGTAAGATCTTTGGTACACTCTCCCTACTACTATCTACTAATACATCACAAGTGGTCGATGGCCTTACAATCTTATCATTTTGTAAATACAATCCCCCACCCTAATTTTTATAACTTTTTGCAAATTATCCTAAGTAATACAATTACTAAGTCATGAAATTACAATTACCTTCTGGTGCGGGAGGTCTGCAAGGCCATACCTAACCATCTTCCAACAACTGTTAGTTTTAGTTTGATTCAGATGTTTGTAGCAGAATCCTTGTTCTTCTCCCAATCGTGTTGTGTGGTCAGAAAGGTTGCAAGGGAAGACTTCAGAACATTTGGTTGATTCCCAAACACCCTTCGAATGATCTTGAATTTGGTGATAACCATATCCCACCGTATATTCTGCCTCATTAGGTACCTTGTAGTAATGCAAGTAGTACTTGCACGTGCCAAGCATACAAGATATGAGATGCCACTGTGAATGGAGTCTCCTGAAGGTATTATTAGAATTAAGAATATTTTTAAACAACTTACTTCTGGTATATATACAATTTAATTTAATTAATAATTGATACTTACGGATTATCGCAGCCGGATGTCTGTCCAAGAGATCTACTCGTCCCACTCAGTCAGGATAAATATCCTTCCCATAGGACAACAAAATCAATTTATTCGTCATTAGTCGGTTGGGAAGTATAACTGATGGGCATACCGGCATATTTCTTATAAAGGGAAAAAAAATACAAACACAATAATGTAAATAAAAGCAGATGTTGTAAACTCAACACAGACACTTTTATATACATAATGAAACTGTTAATTCACCATTAATCAACTTTTTACCTTTTTCCTATATAAGAATTGATATTTTTGGTTTTACCCATTTGAGTTGTTAGATAAAATAAAATCAAAATCCTTTTAACAAGTGATCACCATCAGGAAAACACACTTGGCTTTTTGTATGACAAGCTAACAACCCAGGAAAACCCTAATAAGAAGAAGCTCAGCAAAAGCTGAGCAATTCTAAAAAAAACTGATGTAATATTATTATGTACCATTTGGAATCCATAGTTAGATAATTTTTTGAAAAAAAAATGGATTAAAGTGTGATGAATCATTATAGAGTGGTTTCAATTATGTACCTTGTTAGCACTACTGTTTCTAAGCCAGTTGAGCCCCCCTGTTAACTCCTTCACCAGTAATAGCACAAATGAAACTGATTTGTTTGCAGAGCCAGTCCATCGCCTCGTAAAGTCCTTCCCCAGTAATAACAGAAGTCAACTCGAGGTAACTATAAAACATAATTAATCAGCTATGTTGTTGAGAATGATGACTCGCATCAAACGATTGAATTTCGCCCTATCGATGGGAATCAACACTCGCGGGCGGTTTTTACTAGTCGATTGACATTGTCGTTGCCATGAGCGCGTACATGTATATACCAATTCTCGATCTTGATCGAATTAATTAGCATCTTGTTAGTTGTACTTGGTGATTAGTATATTGTACGTTGTTTTTTAAGTTCAAGTCTGGTTTCCTCGGGAAGAACTCATCGATTCACTACCATTAGCATCATTATCCATTTGAGCACAACTATCATCACCACAGGTACCACCATCATCATCATGAGGACAACAAATAGGTCACTGAGTTAGGACCTAATCAAACACTGCATGTGTTGACCATAGTAAAAGTCTTTGATATCAGTGCCTTTGAGTATCTCTTTTTTTAGCAACATCAACATGAAACCCGAAAAGTTAAAAGCTTTCGGGTGTCCCTTAAGTATGCAATCAGTCAATGCGCGTATACTTTGGCAACCACCTTCTGTTCAGAATTTAGGTACATATATGTCATCACAAAATAAAATAGAAAACGCTCATACCCGACATCACTTGATTCAACTTTAGTAGCGTCCTCAACAATATGATATACACAGGTAGTGGCCAGCAGAGCCAATGCACCAGTCAGCGTACTCTCATTGACATAAACGTCGCGTCCTCAGACTTTCGCTACCTCCTTAATCGGATCATATGATGTTATCAATTCTGCCACTAACCCAATATCTACTTCCTCTTCTTTCAACGCTTTTACAAAATTAGATAATCCATACAAATTACCTAATGTAAAATGTTGTAAATCTGGGAATCTTTTTTAAACGATGTTATTGTTTGTTTGCTCGACTTTTGATTCCATTCCATTTGGATCCATTGCAAATCAGTTTGAATGAGAAGAAAGATGTTGTTAACGAGGATACAACATCGTGTGATGTTCCTATGGTTTTATTAAACATGGTGTGCCCTTCTAGGAAACATAAAAGTGCTGGAATTAATTGGTTGGGCTTAAAGTCTCTTCTAAGCCCAAACTAGCTATAGTTAGGCGAAATAATAAACGAAAATACAATCACAAAGTGTAATTATAAGAAGGCTTTTGGTTCACAGTATATTTTGAAGAAAAAAATTTTGTAATTTGTCAAAGAGATTGTAATATAATAAGTTGAAATGTGTTTTACTTTAATTGATGTATTTTGTTATTGTATTTGGTTAAATCTCAACATAATGTAATTCAAAAAAACTATAAAATAATAACAATAACATTAATTACTAATAATGTTATTAATATTAATAACAATATTATTATTATTAATACTACTACTATTGCTGCTATAGCTAAAGGAGTGAGAGCTCAACTAGTATATCGGCTCTCCACTAACTTTTTGTAAAAATATTCTATTTCTTCTAATAAAGTAATATTATAAAATAATAATAATAATAATAATAATAATAATAATAATAATAATAATAATTGATTTTGTGCCCGGTCGTGCGGTGATCGACGCGACACATCGTAACGCGTCAATTATGAGGGTAAGTGTTCAGATATTTGGATATGGTTTTCTCGCCTTTTCGCTTTCTTCGCTTGGAGAATTAGAGAAGGATGCAATGGCTTTACTGAAACGAATCCGAAAGTTCTCTGTGACTTAAGATATTGGAGCTAATAGCTAAAGGAGTGAGAGACTCAGATAGTATCTCTACTTCCAAATAACTTTTTGTAAATATCCCATTTATTTAATAAAGCGATAATTATAATAAAATAATAATAATAATAATAACAACAATAATAATAATAATAATACGATCTGTTTCGTTATTGCTAAAGGAGTGGGGCCAAGATAATATCTCGGCTTCCTTCTAGTTTATCATAAATAATTAACTTTCTTAACAAAGTGATTTCAAATTTGAGTAAAAACTAATAACATATGTGCTTAAAATTTATAAGTATGTTTTGTCATATATAAGACATCGACTAAAAATGGATTCCTTTTACGTGGAACACAGTCGAACACTACTACAAAAGGTGTTTTTTACAACGACCTTTTTATAACGGTTATACATAATACCGCTCTAAAAACTCTGAAAACCCATTTTATAGAACCCACTTTTGTATAACCGTTCCAAAAAATGTTATTTAAAACGGTTATGATGAGCCTTCAACTTGTAGATCTTGTATTCTTTTTTCTTTAGTCTTTTTCTACATCTAAAAATGTGGGCTTAGTTTGTATATGAGTACCCACATATACCCAGATGAGTTTAGGCATAATTTTTCAATTTATGTAATAGTTGTTAATTATGTATATAAGATTTTTTTCTAATTTATGGATTTTTAGTAATTAATTGTTTAAAGAAGCACCTAAATGATAAGTAATTTTGAGACGATGTGATTAGCATATTGTTGATTGTTCACGTGGTAAATGATACTGTAATTCCTCTTTGAAAATACTTAAAATTAGCAAATAACAATAAAACATAATATATAATTTTGTTATGATGTTGGCTATTTACAATGGTTGTTCTATCATGTTTTAAAAAGGGGCCATCTTTTACAACTATTTAAAACCGTTTTAAATAATCATCTCATTATTTACTACACTCTCATATAAAATGGTTCAAAACCGTTTTAAAAAATATTATTTAACCGTTTCATTAAATGCTTTTTGTACTAGTGGAAGCTAGTTATGATCTATCACGGCACAACGTCGTGGTGAAACCATTAATAAGATGCGTGTAACTATAACGTTCCTTGTAAATTCCTTGCTCAAACAACATTTCAATAATAGCATCATGCTCAAGTTCAAGGTGAGGTGCGTATCACGTATGACACTATGACGTGGTAACCGAATCACTAGTGTGAAGGTCACAAATTAAAAAATTGGTTAGAATAATCACAGATTACAATATTAATTATTTAATCTGTATTGTATTGTTATCATCATGAAAATGGTTCAAAAAACACGAACCTAGTGACATCAAGCGTCTCCCCAGACTCGACAACAATAAATTGAAAACCTGTTCTTTTTCCATGATCCTCCTGCAACTATAAATAATAAAAATATGTCTTTAAGGCTTACGTACAATGAAATAGCCCAGACATTAACAAATTCAATATATACTACCTAAATCCATAAAAAATCGCGATAACTCCAAGAGAGTTTATAACAACTTGTAAGGTCTCTAATTTGGTCAAATAAAACATAAAAGTTCTTTTAACATAAAAACTATATTCTTTTATTAAAAAATAGAGTTAAATACATTTTTGGTCCTTATGGTTGTAGCAGATTTCACTTTTGGTCTAAAATTTTAAAAAGTTTCACTTTTGGTCCGTATTTCAAGTTTCGTTTCACTTTTGGTTCATTCGGTCCATTTTCAACTGTGAAATTCGAACCAAAAGTGAAACGAAACTTGAAATTCGGACCAAAAGTTAAACGAAACTTGAAACGGAACTTGAAATTCTCACCAGAAGCAAAACTTTTTTGATTTTCGAACAAAAGTGAAATTTGCTACAACCACAAGGACCAACAATGTACATTCTTTTTCAGACACAAACATAGATTTATTAATTTAACCTAAAATACGTTGAAAAAACATTCTTTTTAAGAACAAAAAACATAAAAAAGACATTTATCAAACATTTACATATTTCCCCAAAGAATTAAACACAAATAGTATATTTTTGGGATAATTACTTGAAAATATATCATACTTGTCACTTTTTTTTATTGTGTGTATTGAACTTTTTTTTTTCTTATTGTATGTACTGAACTTTCGACCTTTGTTTGTATTTTGTCACTATTCTAGCCATGTAAAATGACCATTTTACCCTTCGAATTTTGAAAAAAGTAAGTGTAAAATGGTCAAAAATACACACAAAGGTCGAAATTTGAAAGTTCGGTACACACAATAAGAAAAAAAAAAGTTCAGTACACACAATAACAAAAAGTGATAAGTATAATGCATTTTCAAGTAATTAACCCTATATTTTTATTACCACATATTTAACTTTAATCTAGAGAATGAACAAACAAAGGCACAAGTTAACTAAAATGAGAGTAGAAAATTGAAATTGACATACCTTGCTTGCCAGGTTCTTGTGACGGTAAGGATACGAGCAGATCTACACAAAATTTTAGTAAAATTTTTTGTAACATTCAGAACTGTAAAACAAATATGGATCTATAAGAGAGAATCTTGAAAACAAAATTACAGATGAGAGTGTTTTTGTTTGGTGTGTGTGTGTGTGTGTGATAGAGGGTGAAATTAAGACAATATGGATGAGAGTAAATGGTTGGGTGAGTAGATGGCCTGTTTTTGCACTGTGTATTTATTAGCGAGCAAGGAAAGCCATCAATGTATGATGCATGTGCATGTGCAGATGGCCTCTTGCAAGGTCTATCAAATTTGAGTATAAACTAATAACATACTCCCTAAGTCCTATAATTACAGTCTACCGACAAAAAACATGCAGTTTAAGAAAAACATCAACTTTATAGCTTTCTCTCTCTTATTTTTTGCACAATGACACTTTTACCCTTAACCAATTAATTTATAACTTCTTTAAAATTTGTAATAATAACATCAAGTGAAGGTGATATGGTAAACTTAATCTAAATTCCTTATCTATTTTTGAAAGT
>BQNB010020473.1:0-23516 GCA_026074375.1 Tanacetum coccineum
ATTACTATGGATTTCGTAACTAAGTTACCAAAGACATCAACTGGTCAAGATACAATTTGGGTAATTGTTGACCGACTCAAGAAATCTGCTCATTTCTTACCAATGAATGAAACCGACTCAATGGAGAAGTTAACGAGACAATACTTGAAGGAAGTAGTCTCGAGGCATGGAGTGCCAGTTTTGATTATTTCTGATCGAGACAGTAAGTTTACCTCTCATTTCTGGAAATCACTTAACGAAGCCCTATGTACTTTATTGGATATGAGTACGGTTTACCATCCACAAACTGATGGTCAGAGTGAGAGAACCATCCTGACTTTAGAGGACATGCTACATGCTTGTGTGATGGATTTTGGGAAAGGTTGGGATAGACACCTACCTTTGGTGGAGTTTTCTTACAACAATAGTTATCACACTAGTATCAAGGTTGCACCGTTTGAAGCTCTCTACGGCTGAAAATGTAGATCGCCTATTTTTTTGGCTGAGGTTGGAGACGCTCAGCTCACTGGTTCGGAAATTGTTCATGAAACAACTGAGAAGATCATTCAGATCAAAAAGAAAATTCAAGCTGCCTAAGATAGGCAGAAGAGCTATGCCGATAGGAGGCGTAAGCCATTATAATTTGAGGTTGGAGACAAGGTTATGTTGAAAGTGTCGCCATGGAAAAGGGTGATACATTTTGGCAAACGAGGGAAGCTGAACCCTCGTTATATAGGACCTTTTAGTATTATTGCTAAAGTGGGAACGCTTGCTTATTGAATTGAACTTCCAGAGCAGTTAAGCCGAGTTCATAGTACTTTTCATGTTTCCAATCTGAAGAAGTGTTTCGTAGACGAACCCCTAGCTATTCCATTAGAAGAAATCCAGATTTATGACAAGCTAAATTTCATTGAGGAACCAGTTGAAATTATGGATCGAGAAGTTAAATGGCTGAAGCAAAGCCGAATTCCAATCGTGAAGGTCTGATGGAATTCGAGACGAGGGCTCGAGTTTACTTGGGAGCGCGAGGACCAAATGAAGAAAAAGTACCCTCATCTTTTCGTTAACCCTCCGTCCACGTCTTAAGCTTTGAGGACAAAGCTTCTTTAACGGGGGAAGAATATCACACCCTAAGAATTTTTGGTCAATATTTTAAACTTTTCCGACAATTATTTTTTACTTTTATACGTGACGTTTGAATCTGGCGGTTTACCGGGAAGTAAACCCGCGTAAATCTGAAAAACGTCATCGGACGCGTTTCAGAATCGGATATTCATTAGTTTAGATATTATATGAATTATTTTATCTTTTCTAAGTGTTTCTTAGTTTACGATCACTCCCGGTATTTATTTTTACGCTTTAACGATCAAATTGTGTTTTTCGCATTTTTGACCTAACAAAACCTCGAAAACTCAAAATCTTTTCGTGTAAACTTTAGTTATCGTCCATCTCGTATTCTAAAGTCAAAAAATTCATTCACCCTCTTCTCTTGTTATACTTTGGACGCCTAGACCCAAACCAAATACACCATGAGCTTTGAAATTAATTAAATGGCATCTTTTCTTGAACTTCCCATGCATGTGTGTGAAAGTGACACATAATGGAGCCCATTTCATGCACAAGTATCACCATTTGACTAAAACATGTGACCTTTTTTTGGACTTATGCAACCTTGACTTGAAATTCAAATCTAAGACCAAGTATAATGCACCAAGACTCAAACAAACGAACCATATGGTCCTTGTGGTGGTGGTTTGGCCGAGCAAACAAACACACACACCTTTGGTGTGTGTTGGTCACTTAATTCAATAAACCATGTAACCCTAAACCCTAATTCATGTCCTATAAATACCTTGTGATAGAACTTAGAGTTTTCATTCATTTCATAGCCTTAAAAATTGTTTTATGTCCCTCCTTTGTTTCTTCTAGCCCACGACACACATAAACATACACACACACAATTCAAACTTTTGATTTCTACCAATATTCACACATCCTAAACTTTATTTTATCAATATCTAAGGTCATTCCAATAAGGGTTTCATTTGATTTCAAGTATTTTCAAGATCTACAAATTAGGGTTTGGTTATTATTTGGGGGTTTTCAAGATCTATTGATTTTGGGTATAGATCTTGTGTTATTACTTCTTGTTCTTCATTCTTGTAAGTATCTTGAATCTTTCTTTGTGGTTTTTCCTATATTCTTTCTTATATGTTCAAGATCCATACATCCTCATGTTGTGTTTTAATTTTTGAAAGATTTTAAAGACAAGATTTCATAAATAATGATACTACTTTATTTTACTAGTTAAATATTATGTTCTTGGTGAGATGAGAGTTGATGAGTGTTGCAACAATAGAGATGAAGGGATTAGGTTAGATTTAGGTGTGGTTTTGTTGTGGTTTAGTTGTGAATGGAGATTAGGCTAGATTAGGCACTATTGTGAAGTTTGGGTGGATTTTGGTTGCGTTTTTGACAAAAAGTGTTTGCTGTCCCGAATTTGTTTTGAGGTTTTGGTCGACCTAAAAATGTTTTCATTAGGCGTAAAAGTAGTTTTTGAAGAGCTCGTTTCGAATAGATAGTTTTTTATATATCACACTATAAAAACGGATTTAAAACGACCAAGTTATGGCCAAATGAAACTTGAAACATTTTTTGACAAAATCGGATGAATAGTGTGTCGATGTGAATAGTAAAATGAGTTTTCGCACACTTTCTGACATTTTTGGACTTTCTAAACATTAGCGAAACATATAGTAACACTTATATATTGATTGGTATTGTTTAATGAGGCCGTCAACATATTTTGGGAAAAGCGATAAAATTACTAAAAATAGTAAGTTTGGTAAGAATTTAGCGGAACGGACTTAGAAGTTAAGTAATTAAGGCTAGTTAGTGCGTTTTGACTTATGAAAACTTAACAAATATAGGGGACGGTATTAACGTCCTGAAACTAAAAACTTTCCTAAAATAGAAACTTTCTAAAAATAGTAATTTTTGGTTAAACGCCAAAACTTAACGAAAAACTATATGATTTTATTTCGTCATGATTTGATAATCAAACTAAAGCAAACACACATGGATGTCTTTTGGTGATGAACATATTGTGCAATTCTTGGCATACTTTCCGTGTTTCTGAGACGCGTTATTATTCTAGGTCGCGGCTAGATTTCTATATCACCTTTTACTTGCGTGATTATCATTTGCTCATTTTGCTAAGGTGAGTTCATAGCCCCATGTTTTACTACTTTTACTTTACTATTTTGGGGTGAGAAACATTGCTTGTTTTCAAACTATGGACACAGTTACTTTACGTTTCCTTTTCCTGATTACGTGTTGCCTAAGTAGCGAATAGACCACTAATGCCCGAATTATCATGAACCGTCAATTGCTTAACCGACCGTACTGGTTAAGTGAGCGCGAATGTTGTAAATAGATCTATTGGGAGTAATTATCCCTATCCGGGTAAGTAGCGCTTACTAGATTCGGAGGTCCCGAACAAACGGATATATACCATGTCGGATTGTCAATAGATGATCTTAGTCAGATACCTTCTGAGGGCCGTGGGAATATTATCTGGCATATAAAATTCTTCTTTTAATATTGAGCTTCAGAGGTGTCATGTGCTTGTTGTGCTACAGTAAATACATTCTTTTATGTGAAGATGTATCTGTTATAACTGTCACGTGCGTACTGTGAACTTGTGGTCCACTTTTAATACTAAATTAAAACTTATGAATTCACTCAACTTTATGTTGACCGTTTTAGCATGTTTTTCTCGGGTGTTTAGCTGTGGATGTCTTTGCTTGCTATTTGGGTGTCGCTATGCATTGGGCCCAGATTTTTCAAAGAAAAAGCTATTATTCTACTGTTTTAAACATGTTGTCAATTTCCTAAAAAAACTTTTATTCGCTTCTGCATATATCTTTTAACTATTATGTCAAACTTTAACTATTTTAATTTAATGCAACGATGTTGAAATTTCACAATCGTTACCTTTGGAGGTCGTTCTTTGTTTTTGTGTGTGTTTGTGTATTATGTCGTCAAGCACCCGGTCTCGTTGTTATTCCGTGCTTGCGACACACTGAATTGGGCGGGTAGGGTGGGTATGGGAGGAAGATCGTGAAGCAGGTGTTGGCGTTGACAGATAAGTCGGGTGGGGAAGTTATGAGGGGAGGAAGTTATGGGGGTGGGGGTAGGAACTATGATAATGGTGGGGGGTATGGTATGATGTAGCATGTGGGTTTGGGGGGTCGGTGTAAGGTAGGTTATGGTAGTGGGGGGGTTTCATTATGGTTTTTATGGAATGAGGAGATGGGGATTATAGTGGGCAGAATGCTTTATGGGGCTGGTGGGGGGGTGGGTTTGGTTGGGTACCGAGGGTTGTTTTGGGTGGGGGTTCGGCAATGGTATTGAACAGGTGTGATTTTGGGGGTAGGCTGGTGCGAGAAGGTGTGGAGTTGTGGTATGTGGTTGGATATTTTAGGGGGTAGGATGGTTAGTTGAGGGATGGTGTGAAGTGGAAGCGTGGGGGTGAGGTGTTTTAGTGGGATATTGATAGGTTATGGAATTATTTGCAGCGGGTGATTTGTTTTTGTGGGGTGGTGAGTTGGGGTGCGGGGGGGTTTAGGAGCAGTTGGGGGTGGGGGTTAAGATGAGAGACGGAGCCGGGCGGGGGGTAGGAGGAGCGTAAGGGGCAAGGGGGGGGGGATTAGGGACGGGGAGGGAGTTTGGAGTTTAAGAGGGTCCATGGGAAGGGGGTCTCTTAGTTTGATTGGGGAGCGTGAGAGGGGTCGAGAGGGGGGTTAAGGGGTTGGTGGGGGGGGGGTGCGGGAGCGAGTGGGGGGCGGGGGGGGCGGGCGGGAGGGAGGTGAGGCGGGTGGGGGGGTGGGGGGGGGGGGGAGGAGGGGGGAGGTGGGAGTAGGGCGGGGGGGGGGGGTGGGGGGGGGGGGGGGGGGGCTGGGCAGGGTGTGGGGGGGGGGGTTGGGGGGGGGGGGGGGGGTGGCTGTGGCGTGGGGGGAGCGGGGGGGAGGCGGCCGGGGGGGCTGTGCTGGGGGGGGGGCGGGCGGGCGTTTTAGATGGGGGGCGGGGAGGGCGGGTGGAGGGTGTTTGGGGGGGCGGATTGGGGTGAGTTTTTGTGAGGTCGGGGGGCGGGGGGAGGGGGGTCGCGGTGGGGTGGTAAGGGTGGGGGGGTGAGTCGAGGGGGGCGGGGGGGGGGAGGGGGGGTTGTGGGTTATTTTACTGGTTGGAGAGCGTGGCATTTATCTTGAGAGCTTGGTGGTGGATTGGGTGACGTGGTGAGTCCTAGAGTATACGGTGATCGGTTTGACCACCAACGCAAAACGTCTATTTCAGCCTGCTGTTTATACAGTTTATATACAGCAAGATAATTATTGTGGTGACTTTTCTGTTATATTGCGGTTGACTACTCAATACTTGCATTTGTATTGCTTTGGATAGTTGTTGGGTTCTGTGGTTTTATGATTAGATGTGAGAGTTATACCCCCATAAGCTTTTAACACCTCAATGAATTAGATCCCAAGAGGGGTCTACCTCAGAATCTGAACTGGGAAGAACAAAGAGAGAAGAAGAAAAAAAGAGAAGAAGAGAAACTTCGAGAGAACAAAAGAGAAGAGAAAGCAGAAGAAAGAAGAATCGAAGAAGCTAATTAGTCTTGAATGAATGAAGAGCATGTATATCCATATAAGGACTGATTAGTCCTAAAGAAACTCACGGCCAACATCCATCGACGAATCGAAAGATGGCTAGTAGGCTCTTATACGCCAAAATATACAATCCAGAACGTATACCATAGTATAATTTTAAAAAACTTTTACTTGGTGCTACCCATTTAGAAGGACATAGACCAATGGTTATTCCCTTTAGCTTTTGAAAGTCGTGCGTGATACGAAAACTCGCTACCTTAAGAAGTTTAGAATGTTTATGTTGATTTCCTCGTGATTAAGTCATATTTGATAAATGAATGTTCGCTTTAACAATTAACAGATGCGTTATTATCACAAATGTCTCGCCATGATTAAATTGCTGTTGTGTATCTTATTATATGATGCCGCAGATTAACAATAATGTAACATAAAAAACCGATTCTAATTTTTATAATTAAACACATCAAGTTTTATTTATAATATTGCTTCAACCTGAATCTGTTAATTAAGTTTATAACCAATAAAAGATTGAATCTTGATGCCACAAAGATCGATCTTGATGCTAAAAACGCCCAAAAGGGCTTAAAAATTAACGCTCAAGAACCTAATTTTGTCTAATTGTTGATTTTCTTGTAATTTAAATTTACTGCTCACACGTTGGCTCGTGATGGCCACTTGTGTTGGCTATTTTAGCAGCTATTTAAATCTGTTCGTGTATAAACATTGCACTTCACGCTCGTACGCAGCGAAAAAGATATTCACCAAACAACTTGTATAAAACCGCTATAATTAACATGGGTTTATTTTTGAAGAAACTGGTAGTTGTCTTTAGGCAATTTAATCAAACGACCGACCTCTCTAAATGATCACGAGTAACCACCATGGGATCAAAGATTGACTTAATCCCTCTAAGATTTACACATATCTAAGTGCGTTCTTAGGCAAACAACTTGTATGCTATTAGTTGCTAGTTGTGTTTTTAACCAAACGATCACTTCGTCTTTGGAAATCAAATCAAACAGCATCAACACGAGTAAAAACTTTTCAGACGTATGTGGTATTGAAAAGCCACAAAACCGGCAACCCTAAAGGGGTTTGATGATCGCACGCAAGATAGGACGAAAACTAAAACCCTCGAAGGGTTTTGAAGGGGTCTTTCGGTTCGAACTAGGAGATGAGAAAAGGGGCGAGATTAAGTGTTTTTAGGTTTGTGATTTAAAGTGTTATGAGCTCTGCTCAATCACCCTCTAAGGAGCCTCAGCTTGATATTCTCCTTTTAAAAGCTTCGAATGCAAGCAATGTCTCCCACCTCCATATGGTTACTCGCTGTTAAGTCTTGGCATGGATGCTTTATATAATGGATCACTATTGGAGTCTAAAACACCACCCACTCTTTCTTAAAACTCTCAGATAGTGTAAGCGTATCATATTCTTGCTAATTTTATTAAATTATGAAAGTAGCTAATATGTCTTTGTTGTTATGCAATGTTTTTGAGCCTCTAATTCCAGTGGTTTGAGTACGTACGAACAAGGAAACAAAGTTTGGTTGTACCTTAAGAATCCCAGGGATCGTAGTAGTATATAAATACAAATTGAGAAATGGGATTGCACCGATTACAAATATGCATCAATTGTGATAAGGTTGTTCTCTCAATTTTATAATAAAATAATTTATTTTTCTTGGGTTGTCATACGTCCAATGTATTTCAAATGATGATAGCTAAAGTTATTAAATACTATGTAAATATGTATGATGTTGAACTTAATTTTACACGTGTCAGGCAAAAATGTTTTGAAATCGGTATCGTTCTTTCTATCTGATTGGTGCTTTTTTTAAACAACATATGGTATGTTTGGCGAAATGGGCCGAGGCTGGGGCTGGGGCTTATATTATAGGCCAAAATTGAAATTTGTATTTTTTAAACTTGTTTGGCAAATGCGCTGGAGGCTGAGGCTTATTAATGTAAAATTACTAAAAAGGACATAATTAAATAAAGTTTTGGTATATGTTAGATATTTTTGTGGGTATATAAGTAATTTATGATTCAAAAGCCCCGGGCTAAAGTTTTTAGCCCCTATTATGAGGCTTATTTTATAAGCCGGCTTATTTTAAAAGCCCTTTCATAAGCCCGCGTGACAAACGAGACTTATTTTATAAGCCGACTTATTTTAAAAGCCCAAGCTCGATAAGCCCCTAAAATCCCCCAACCAAACACAGCCATAACTCATGAAATTGCAAAGATATGCACATCTATCAAATCAACATGCCACTGAATAATTTAATAAAAAAAGAGAATGTCGCTCAACACCAAGTCATCAACTAACCAAGGCTCCACAATTAACAAGTTTACAACATACCAATGAAAATTTTCAAATTTACATAGTTAGTGGTTTCTAATAACAATAACAAGCAGAATTGCCCGCGCGTTGCGGCGGGACGTTAATTTTTTAATAAGATATTAGTCATATATTTAGTGTATTAGCGTGCTCGGTTAAATCGACCGAACCCAGTGATAATGGTACCCTCACTTTAACAAAGGTTGCCAACTAACTGACCCATGTATATACCATTAGTCTTTTAATGTAGGCACACTCTATAACTGAAAAACCGCTCAGACGCATTTAACTTTAAACGCATCAATATTAATCTAACAAAAAGAATCACCATATTTCTAATCTATTATAGAAAAAGTGCATCTACATTAATGTAAACACTTGTCCCAGAAGAAAGTGTCTTGCGAAACATGTTTCTTGAATTTTGAAGTTTCATAATCTGCGTTTAAGTTAGAAGCGTCTTACCTTGTCGTTTTGATCATCAAATTAGGTTGGTTTGTGGATATTTGGAGAGATGCTTGGTATTGATGTTGTTACGGCTGCCGTTCTCGGATTGTCTGTTCTTTTTATAACTTCGTGACATGGAATGAGTGCTTAGGTGAAGTTGTTGCATACGATACCCTTACATGGTTCGCTGCACTCGTTGCAATGACTGGCTATCTTAACAAATATGGTCTCGTCTCGTGGTCAGTCAAACGGCTGTCAAAGCAAGTTATGGAGTCAATCATAAGTGTCAAAATTGGTGGGGAATATAAAATGTAGCAATTTTATCCCCACTTTTTACATATGTAAAAAATTTATTCGACCATAAACTCGTTTATTGATCGCAAAATGTAAATCAACTAACCTGCTTCAATTAACTGCAACACGATAGTCTTCAGTCACCTCAAGTATTTCATTGGCTGCCAATGGACAGGGCTCAAGATACAAAGTTGCTTTTCCATGGCATTTAATTCTCTTCTTGGCCCTCTGTTGTCCACTTCCATTACCTTTTTTTAAGTGTCAAACAGTATTTGCCAACACCTGAATTTTTTTAAATAATGATTAATATAAAACCACAACCATTTTTGCAAAAAAAACTAAGTACATGGAACAAATATATGACATCCATAATTTAAAAGTTTTCAATGATTTCTAATGAAACCGAGCGACTAAACCGAGCCACTGTGTGCTGAACGTGTTCGTTCAGCGTCCCATGTCATCAATTGTCTTGCAACTTCTATCAAACCGAAAGGCCGAAAATAATTATGAAAATCATTGTAAACAGCAAGATTAACAGAAAGACAATAGTAGATTAATGATTTCAATTGACTATTAAAACTACCAAAATTTGTTTTTACTTCATTTGCCTCCAATAAAGCCCAATCATACGATGAATGCATGCTAGAGCCGTATCAGCAACAGCGAATCAGTATAGCCACAACAGCAGCAAGTCGCATTAGTAGCAACCCGCATCAATAGAAACATTAGGAGCAAGCAGCAAGTCGAGCCATCAAGCCGCGTCAAAAGCAACATCAGCAGCAAGCCGCAACCCGCAACAGCAAGTCGAGTCACCAACCTACATCAGCAAGTCAAAAGGTAAAAAAATACCAATAGACGAAAAGAAAGCTATGAATGAGAAATTATCATTCTAAAAGATTACCTTACATTGGCCACTAAATTCTTTATCTTGTATACTCACCCGCAAAGGTTGATGTAAATCAACTTGATGATCCTCCGTCAAAATTCTTCTTCAATGAGTACTTAATAGAAGACTCTGATGTTTAGGCTTATTCGCTTACAGTTTCCAACGTATACAGATTGATCCAAAGTCAGCACCTATGTAAGTATACTATAATATATAATGTTTTTTGTTTAGGCTCAGATATGGGTAATATTTAGAAGAAAGAGGATACACCCGTCGTGGCTACAACCCTAACGGGTTACCCTGCCAAGATATGGGTAATCTCAGCTTTAACTTGAACCGTTCAAACTCATCATAACCTGAGGATATCATACATTCATCCAAACATCCACTACAACTCACTTTACATGTGTAAATGTCTCAAAACATATGCAAGGACCGAACCAAATTAAAATGTTGACAATGGCAGCTAAAAAACGAAAACGGACCACGACACATCGAAATGTCGTTGTTCTGATCGCAAAATGTAAGGCTCGGGTATGCACACATGTAAGCAAAACCAAACACCATTGTTGGCTATAGAAACCCAACACATATCCAAATTAACATGTGAGAAGAGTACATAATCTGTGTTTGACAGAGACAAAGAGACTATGCGTTCAAGCATTGTCACAAAAAACAGTAAAACCCAACGCAAATACGACGTCGTTTAAGGCCCCTTTGAGTATATGTATATAATATCTTTAAACGGGGTGGAATGTCTTTAAGAGTTTTACAAACATAAGATATCATACATATATACATTGACAATAGCAGTTTTTCTAGTATAGGGTCAGATAGGGTAACATTTAGGAAAAAGAGGATACACCCGCCATGGCTGCAACCCTAACGGGTTACCCTGCTAAGATACGGGTAATCTCAGCTTTAACCGAACCTGTTGATACTCATCATAGCCTGAGAAATATCATACATCCATCCAAACACCCACCACAACTTAGATTACAATTCTAAATGTCTCGAAACATATGGAAGCACTGAACTGAATGAACATGTGAAGAACGACAGGCCAAAAACGAAAGCAGAACACAGCAAATCGAAATGTCGTTGTTCCACTCACCAAATGTAAGGCTCAAGTTTGGAAACATATAAGCAAAACCAAACACCATTGTTGGCTGCAACCGTAACCCGGGTCACGTTACCTCACCAAGATACCGCCGGTCTTGGCTGCAACAATAATCTGGGTCAAATTACCCCGCCAAAATGTCGGTGTTGGTGTATTTTATCATCATAGCCTTACAACCAAATGAGATCAGTGTTTGCTACCTCCACACAACTCCAATTTTGAACAGCCAGAAACATTTTAACAGTCATAACAACTAATTTAGGAAAAAAATATAACCTAAGTATCTACATACCTTCTTTATAGACAAATTGCGGGTATCTATGTCGAAAATTTGAAAAGCCCTAAAATATGATACCCAATCATGCATCAATTTAGGGTTTTTTTTTTCGTAACCCTCAGCTGATCCAAAGAAACCCAGATACACATATCCAAATTAACATATGAGAAGAGTACACAATTTGTGTTTGAGAGAGACAAACAAACTCTGCGTTCAAGAATTGTCTCGAAGATGAGACGACAAAGTATTAAAAAAGTGGTTGGTGGTTACGTTTCGTAGGGCTGGGCTGGACTAACGTAATTAACAGTTGTTAAATTGCATAGTAGATTTTACATCTGAAATGATAATATATATAAGAGTAAACTGCAAAAATCATCCTTGTGGTTTGTACTTTCTGGCACTAATCATCCCTAACCGATACTATTGGCACTAATCATTCCCGAGTGATGAAACGTTCGGCAAAGATCATCCTTGTGTGTTTTAAATGACATAATTACCCTCCATATGTTTAAACCACAAGGATGATTTTTGCAGTTTACTAAAAAAACTAATGTTATAATTATTATTATTATTATTATTATTATTATTATTATTATTATTATTTTATTATTATTATTATCACTTTATTAAGAAACTCAAGAGATTTTCAATAAATTACAGAGGAGCCGAGTTATTATCTGGGCCATCACCCCTTTAGCAATAGAAAAACGGATCTTATTAAATATATGAATTTATTTTATTATTATTATTCTCTATTATAAATAACTTTACTTATTTTATTTTATAAATTTTCGCGCTTTGACACAATCCAGGATGACCTGATTGAGTAATATTTCCTTTCAACACATTGGAGTTAATGCCGACAAATCAATTGTAGCCGTCCTTGGTTTGTGTCAGAGAGGATCTCGATGAAATCACAATATCAAGGTGATGCATAATAATGAAGTGGAGCCTGAGAATATCTCGGGCTTCTATTAATTTTTTGTTTATAAATCCTTTAAATTTCTAATAAAGTGATTTATAATAAATAAATAATAATAATAAAAATAATAATAATAATAAAAAAATAAGTAAATTACAATTAAATATAATAGAATTAAAAAAATATAATAATAATAATAATAATAATAATAATAATAATGAATACTCGTTTTACGCGATAAGAGTGTGAATGGCCCAGATAGTATCTCCGCTGCCCTCTATTTGTTGTAAATTCTATTATTATATGAAGTGTGATTTATTAAAAGGATAAAAAATAATTTTAATGTGATTATTAGTTTTTCTTTGTTAAAACTGCAAATCATCTCTTGGTTTTTAAACCATAGATTCATAGAAATAGAATTTTATGATTATTAATTTATAAACGTTTAATTTTATCGTAAATGTTTTCACATTTTGTTATTATCAAATCATTATGAGGTCGAAAAATATAAATAACGTTTTTGGACATTATTTGTATTAACATGATATTATCATGATGATTGTCCATAATGATGAATGATGATGACATTTAACTCGGTAATGGTGAATTGATTATGATCGATGCTAAATTTGCGATGATGATGATGATGACGATGATGCGACGATGATGAGGTTGCGATGATGATGATGATGATGATGCTACGGTGATGAACTTGCGATGATGAACTTGGGACGACGATGATGATGAAATTGTGATGATGATGATTATGCGACGATGACGACGAAGATTAACTTGCTACGAAGATGAACTTGTGACGATGCTGATGAACTTGTGACGATGATGATGATGATGATGATGATGATGAACTTGCGATGATGAACTTGTGACGATGATGATGATGACGAACTTACCGTATGTAATGGCAGTTTATAAGCAACACTTACCGAATGTTAATAAACACAATAAAAAAGCGATCCAAACTATTAAATATTGTTTGCATAGTAAAGGATAAAATTTTTAGAGCGAATTACCAAATCATAAAACAGGATAAATCTTTCTTCATATGAGACACATGAAAAATAAAAATATTTAACCCACAAATAATATTGCAAAATTGACTATTGACTTTTTATCCTGCATAAACATCATTTGTAAATCTACATATACATCAAGTATTTACTAAAAACTGAAATGAAATATACGCAAATAAGTCGACCTGGCCAGACTCGTACATACTAAAAAATTACTCATTTTGACCCGTACCCAACCTACCATGTAGTCCGCAGTTTCCAAAAAACATTACTTTATAATTTATAGATACAGTATAACACTAACTTTTCATTTCTACCTATAATATAAATGAGGACTCTTTCATTCTAAGAAGGCCACGTAAGGTTACAAAAAGATTACACGTGTCGTTAAAAAAATAGAAAAAAACTGCTACCACCCCCATCCCATTCGTTTATTCATTCATTTCCCTCACCTGCCATTTCATTTTACCCACACATCACTCAACCTACAACTTTCCTCCTGCTCTTTTCTTAGTCACCGACGGCACCATTTTTCGACTATGGTAACTCCAACTTTCTTTTAGTTACTTATTAGTCATGTACTTAACTTACATGTATATGATTCGTGTAGGTTTTGGTTTTTTTCAGCTTGAATGTCTTTAGTTGTGGTGATGATGAGCGATTTATGTAGATAAATCAATTACTGACAATAGTCTTTTGTAATGAGAAGCAAGAGAGGTATGTCTACTTTCATATATACTTGTTTTGATTTTTCTTAGAGCTTGTGTGTGCTTGTGTTTTGGTGCATCTTTGGGCGTTGTATTGTTATGTTTTGTGTGATTTGGATGGTGACTGTCTATATGTAATGTGGGTTTCCTTTTATCATTTACTGGAAATGGTCGTTTATCTTTGCTCAAATCAATTACTTGTGGCTTTCAATCTGTAAGTACAAATGCTTTTTCATTCACATGTTTGTGTGATTCGACCATATTTTGTACATCTATGTGTGCGTTGACATTGTACGTTTAGAGGTTTCCACTGTTAAATTTGCAGAGGTCAACCCGAGAAGATGACCGGAGAGACCTTCTCGACTTCGGTATGGCGGTAAGTCAGTAGACTACTGTGGAAAAGTGTTGTGGTTCAATTTGTGAGTATTGAAGTATTGTATGTTTGACCAATGTCAACTTTTTTGATTATTTCTTAGTTTGATGTGTTTTTTAATCATTATTATTAGAGTAAACTGCAAAATACATCCCTGTGGTTTCAACTTTCTCACATAATACATCCCTGTCACAAACTATTGGCAGTATACATCCTTCGTTAGGCAAACGTTTGCCACAATACATCCTTGATGCGTTGAAGTTCTAAATTTTATGTTATGTATTGACAGCTCACGAGGAGTGAAAGGCGATATTGGCTTGTCGGCAAAAATTTGAAGAGCTGGATGGAGCAAAGTTGTGATGGTCGAACGCCGATGATATGATGTGTAACTTGTAAGATATTTTTTTGGTGAATTGCCTTCTTAGACAACCTATGAGTCAATCATATTTGTATTATTTGCATCATATCTAAACCTCTTGGTGATAATTATAAAAGACAGTTTCATATTTGCAGTTTATCAGTTTCATAAGTTATAATCTTGTTACATTACATTATCTTTCATTATTTGTATTTTACTTTTGAAGTTGGTATTTCAAAGTATATTAGCTGTATTGTAATTTTATGCTGAAATTTGGTAAGAGATGATATGTTTTTCTTTTACGCATCAGGTTATGTTATTGACATAAAACACATTCATACTTGAAAATTAAACAAATGTTATTTGTACTGTATCAAGTGAAATATTAAGAATTTATGATTTGTAAATATGTTTTGATTGATAATTAAATTTTTGCAAACTACTTTTCCTATGTTGACATTGTGCCTATTTTAGTAAGCTATGTTTTAGTGCTAATCCTTACCTTGTGTAACTAATACTTAACTATGAACATATTGAGTCTCATTAAATAAATAAAATTCCAAGAGTTACGAAGCAAAGTAGCAAACATTTTAAACTCTTGAGGAAAAATGAATGCAAAGAAATAAATAAAAAGATGATAATGAAACATAGACTTTGTACCTTTTTTTATAAACATGGTCACATGGGTTTTGCTTACAGTTTCGGTCATCGCTATCAGCTTTTTATGCCTATTTTACAGTAAAATGATTACTCATGCCCCAAAACCAAAACCGATTGACAGCACCAATTAAACAGGGTTGCCTGTCCAGGCCATTCCACATCCCCTGCATCCAGTTTCGGTCATCACTATCAGCTTGATAAAATACATTTCTTGAAGTCAATTTAAAATAGATAACGCAACTTATTTAGTTAGTAACACATTCGCTATTGAACTTTGATATGACAATGGCATATATTTGGATTTGGAATCCAAGTAACTTACAGCATTAACATGTATGTATGTTGAATTCAAATCAAGTTATCCCCCTAACAAACAGACCAGACCTTTAAATTAATTACGCAACATTGCATATTTATTCCCTCACTAAGCGTATAATCCTATACTACATGTCCTACAGTTTACCCACAATCCTACTCATTTCACTTGCTATCCATTTCCCACACTCATATTAAATACAAAATTATCCTTCAACTTCCCATACGTTATCCAATCGTTAACCTAAATTAAACATTCTACTACCAAAACTAAATCAATTAATTTTACAAACATTTAGACGGGTGGGAAAACAATAAAACTAACAATATGTTCAATCTTCGACAGATTATAGAAGACATACCAATGTGTCGTCTCCTTCTATGAGGTGCGTGAAGCAGCAACCTACTTCTTTATCTACAAAACATAACACTTCAATCAATATAATAACTGCATATCCTAAATTTAAAAACCTATAAAATTAATTGCCAAAAAATTTTGAAAACCCCAATCCGTTTTTAAATAAAAAAAAATGATGAGGCTTACTATTGGTGTCCGGAGTCAAGACGACGGTGCATGGTTCGCCAGGAAACCCAAATACACGCCAACAGCTTCACTCTTCAGTCCACTATTGTCTCTTCACCGCCGCCCATACATTCAAGGTTCGACCCTAAGAACATCATAATATTCAGCCTCCTTCAGCATATCTCAAATTAGGCATTTCTTTAATACAACTAATTAGACGACATTATAAAATAAAATAAAATCTCTCTCTTCTCTCTCCTTCCCTCTCTCTCTCTCTCTCTCTCTCTCTCTCTCCCTCTCTTTCCCTCTCTCTCTCCCCCCCTCTCTCTCTCTCTCTCTCAGCCAAAGGTCTACTCACAAGCAGTCTCTTTACCCGTCAAGGGTAGGGGTATGATCTGTCTACATCTCACCTCCCCCATACCCTGCCTTAGCAAGATTGGGTATCGTTGTTGTTGTTGTTGCACTATGGAAACAGTGACATTGCCAACGGGGAGCACCAGGCCATTGATCCATACCCAATTCCTCCAAAAGCCTAATTAACAATAAAAAATAAACATCACATTCTCTCTATCTCTCTTTCTTTCTCTCTCAGCCTGAGGTCTCTCTCTCTCTCTCTCTCTCTCTCTCTCTCTCTCTCTCTCTCTCTCTCTCTCTCCCACTCTCTCTCTCTCTCTCTCTCTCTCTCTCTCTCTCTCGCTCTCTCTCTCTCTCTCTCTCAGCTGGAGGTCTACTCAGAAGCAGTCTCCTTACCCGTCAAGGGTAGGGGTATGATATGTCTACATCTCACCTCCCCCATACCCTGCCTTGGCAGGATTGGGTATCGTTGTTGTTGCACTGTGGAAACAGTGACATTGCCAACGGGGCGCACCAAGCCATTGATCCATACCCAATTCCTCCAAAAGCCTAATTAACAATAAAAAAATAAACATCACATTTAACAAATCCATACAAAAAAAACAATAGAAAAAAAAATCCAAAATTAAGATTTATAAACAAAAAACATGCTAAACTCAAAGCAATTAGGGTTAATAAACTTACATACTTTGTTGTGGTCAGATTATCATCATGAGTAAACCTCTCTTATTGGTGCCTCTGGAGTTATATGTGGTGATTACGTGTGTAATGAATTGCCGGAATAAGTTTTTATAAAAACAAATTTACCAAAGTTCATATGGCGGATCTTGTCGAAGTAGAAACAACCGGCTGACATGTGATGATACCAAAATCCAACATCAAGAAAAAATAAAATCAAAGGATTAGATGGAAAAGACAATGACATAGTTTTGGGATTTTGTCTGGAACAAAACACATAGATGTATGTGTGTGATGGTATGTGTAATGAGACGGTGGGAGTGTTGACGTGGTTTGTGTTTATGTGTTCTGTGTGTTAGTATGTGTTTTGAGGGACACTTAGCTAATGGGAATATTTTAAAATTAAATTTATTGTTCACTCGATTATTAAATTGTTATTTCCAAGTACTGTTATAAAACAGTGTGTGTGTTGAGTTGATTATATTTATTTACAATTAAAATAATGTTCACTCTATTATTAAATTATTGATTGGGAGATATTGTACATGTTGTGAGGACGAAACACTACCATAGCGTTACTATGTATAATTCATCAAATATCTATAATTTTTATATAGTTAAAGGAAATTGTCAAGTGGGGTATTCGTATTTAAAAAAAACAAATCATACTTTATTTAGTAATTTTTTTTATTAAAAACAAATATTTAATAAAAAACTTTAAATATATCCGAATTTGGAACAAACAAATCCGTAATTCGTTTTTTGCATATGAGATGTATTCAATTTAATCAAAAATAAAAAGAAACTATATGTGTCGAAAATCGAACAAAATTAAAGTTTAAAAAGCGGATGTCATTTTTAAAACTTTTGTGCCTCTAATGTAAATTTAAGAAAATATAAAATTTCAAAAAATAACAATAAAATAAAATTCGTGTTTATCCATTTTTTCACACTATGCGATTCTTCTCCCTCACCAACGCTGATACACCAAAACCTAAATCAAGATGGAAAACTATTTACTTTATGTTTATTTAATAACACATATAAAAAAAATTGGCGCACAAAATTAACCCATAACAGTTAACAATGCACAAGAACCCTGAATCTTGACAACCTTGAAGCAACAATTAAAGAACCAAAATCCTAAATTTAACAAATGGAATAACCAAACATCCCTAAAAAGGCCTTACAATCGATTGACCAGCTTTGATGAATTTCCAACAGAATGTTGTTGGATCCATGGCTTCTCTAAATCATTTGCTCTTCTGTAAGTACATATAATATTATATAGTATTTGTTTGTGTCAATTTAAATCATCAAATCGAAGTTGCTGTTACCTTAACTTTTATTTTGTTTTGCACGATTTCAGTGATTTGTTTAATTATCATCACCACATGATTTGGGGTTGTTATTTATTAGTTTTATTTTACCAGGTTAATATGGATTTAAAATTTATTCTTTTTTCAGTCGTTTGTAAATAACAGACACAAAATTATGGAATTTCAACCTCATGGGACATAGGGATATGGTTTGTGAATATGACTAACATAGTGAGTTATTTCCGAGGGTGGACTTATTATAAGTGAATTTTATGTTGTTTATTGGTATATTAGGTGCTTGATTTGAGTGAAGGGACCAATACAATCATAACATGTTTACCAAATCCAACCAGCTAAACAGGTTGTCGAATAAGAAATCCCAAACACTCTGATTTTGTTTTAAGAATATGTGTTTTGTTTTAGAATTAGTTTACCAAGATACTATGATGTTTGTATTTGTATACTGTTTGTTTAGTTTTTTTATAAGTTGTTGAATATTGGAGTACTTTGTCTCTAAATTATGATTTTATGTTTATTGATATAACAACAAAACCAGAATATTGTTATTGCGAAAACAAATGTTACTTTTTGACACCGAGGGAGCGGAATCACCCTAATGGAGACCGACCCAATAGACCAACTAGAAACGGTGGTACATGGAAAACAGCTCAGAAAGGTGAACCAGTGAAGGATGCGACCAATAGAGTTGTTGAACTAGAACAGGCTTAGCTTATCTCGACGAAAAGAAACACAAGACTCCTTGGCTAATGCATGAATATATCACGACTAATCCCAATATCCCAACTGGAAGCGAAAAACAAAACAAGGATAAGAAAAAGGTATGTAACATATACTTGCTTTTATAAACGCGTTGTGGTTGTGTAACACGAAATACTCTAACAAACCATTTTTTATCCGTTATATATTCATATGATTTGTTATATTTTGTTATCTCTTCATGCAGTTGACTAATTGGGTGTTATGTAAGATTTACAAAAAGCAGCAGCATAATCAAAATGCTAATAATAACATCGTGGATCAAGAAGCGACAATTGTAGAACAAAATCACCTACTTGAAAATCAACCTTTATCAAGACGTTGAAAACTATCAATGAACCAAGAAAACAATCAATGGAATCGACATCAACATGTTCAAATTCAAGAAAGTAATCATCACTCAGGACTGATATTCAAATGCTGGCATCTGTGCAATTTATGCTCATGTCGAACAAAATCACCTACTTGAAAATGAACCTTTACCCAGACGTTGAAAACTATCAATGAACCAAGAAAACAATCAATGGAATTGACATCAGCATGTTTAAATTCAAGAAAGTAATCATCACTCGGGACTGATATTCAAATGCTGCCATCTGTGCAATTTATGCTCATGTCGAACAAAATCACCTACTTGAGAATGAACCTTTACCCAGACGTTGAAAACTATCAATGAACCAAGAAAACAATCATTGGAATCGACATCAACATGTTCAAATTCAAGAAAGTAATCATCACTCGGGATTGATATTCAAATGCTGGCATCTGTGCAATTTATGCTCATGTCGACTCAAGAATTAGATGTTAACAATGTTTACGTGGGATCTTTTCAGACCTTACAATCAACAAGCATGGACACGAGTACAAATTTGATCACTATGCAACCAATGGCTATATATGTTTTGTGGTTTAGATTCAATACAACTAGTAGTTCAAGACCATACTCAAGCTTTTGCAATGAAACAAGTTCAATAGTCAACTGGGAGCTCAACTTGCGAGCATCACCAAAATCAATCTTGGCCAAGTCAACACAAGGTTTTAATTCTTGAGTGGTGCAGAATATGGGAGTCAGGAGACATATAAGGTGATGTAGCTAATGTTTCAGCAAGCTTTTAATTTTTTTTAAGATATCAAATGAGATGACCATAGAAAAGTAGACTGGAGGTAGAACGAGTGTCTACATCCGAAATTGTAAATATGTTGCATGGGAAAGAAAAGGGGATTTAGACACTGGTGGGGCGGAGTCGGGTGTTTCCTAATAGCGCAAGTCAGATGACCAATGGGGTATATTGTATATCTTATTAGTCAATTTCAAAGTTAATTTAACTTAAAGCTACGTAGTTTCTTCATGTTTATAATGTAATCCTGTTTGTTTTTTCAGGAAAGCTGATGTTGAATTCCAAGTTTGTGTCGTATCAAGGAAAGTTTATGAATCAGTATAAGCAACCAAGCAAGGACAGCCAACAGTTGATATGTTATAAGAAAATGATTGCCCAACAAGAGAGGAGCTCGAAAGAACTTGAAAACGTCTTCTGGTTGCTGTCTCCAAAGCTGGCTGAGGAAGATTGAAAAAGAGAAAAAAAATATCAACAAGCTTCTGAAGGTAAATGCATCATAAGTTTTTGTTTTTTAACAAACTTTTTTCATATTCTTGGACTAGACTGTAAATTTTATAAAAAAACTCCAGACTTCTTAATACAACACGACTTTATATTGTATTACAATTATTAAAAGCCCAAACTAAAACCGAATTTAAACCTTATATATACTCAATTCATAGGCCAGGTTTTTTATTCCATCGAATTCATGACAGCTATCTGCTCATTCAATAAAAGTCAAGAAATCTCCATGTTATTTTTTTATATAGTTTCATGATGTTAATTTTCCTAAAAAGGGTAAAAAAAAATCTTAAATTGCAGTATCTGTTTCAAGTATGTTATGTTTAAGAATACTGCTAATTGTGGTTGTGGTCATGATTTCTGTAAGATGTGTTGTAAACGTTATGTTTGTACCACAATTAATGACGGTCTAGGTTGTTTGACTTTAAAGCATCCCGAACAGTCTTGTGGTTCTGCGGTTGGTCCTGATATGGTCGTGTGATATATCAAAACAAACTTTTATGGATAACCTTGGACAATGGGTCATAACCATTACATTCCCCGTCTCCCTCCAAAAACACAAACTAACCAACTGGGAAAGTTTTTATAGTAGACAAAAACAACCGGGTCGAGTTACGCCAACTCGAAACACTATCACTATCTTGTCTTACATTAATTTACAAACTATTATGCCAACCAAGATATCGACACAATAACATAACTTCCTCTTATCTAAGGATTGTTGACCTATGGCCAAAACACCAGATTAACTGGCGTTTGTTACTGCATGCGGTAACAAGATTTTAAGGGGTGTTTGGGTAAAAATGCAAAGGGCCTATAGGTGTCAAACTGTACAGCCGGATCACCCTGGACAATGGGTCAAACTAGGGAATTTTTAAAAGTAGACAAAAACGACACCGTCCTTTCTTACATCAGTGTATAAACTATTATGCCAACCAAATTATTGACACAATAACATGACTTCCTCTTATTTAGGAATTGTTTGCCTACGACTAAAATACCAGATTAACTGGTGGCCATATTAGAGTTTGATCCTACCATTCATAGATACTTATGGCCATATTAATTTATTAACGTTTTGACTTATTTTGAAAATTAATATTTTTACGCAGAGATAGGAGTGTTTGAGAAGAGCGTCTGAAATGTTTGGTTTTCTTAAGCAACCCCGAGAATTATGCTTGCTTTTACTCACACGTTTGACAATTCTTATTATTCATTTGCTTTCTTTTTTATGGGGTCTTCTAATGTGTATATAAACATGGGTTTCGTGGGTAAATAACTAACATTTACATAGGATGTCTTATTTATGTTTGTAATTGAAAGCATGACCATCAGATAAATACAATTGATAAAAAGGTTCTGTTTCTATCTGTACATGTACAGGTGCGCAGTACAGCACGATAGAGCAGCCAAACTCTTAGGGTTGTGTTCATGTGGATTTCGGCCAGATTATTCGAGCAAGCATGGAAACGAGTTTAGGCTATTTACAAATTATGAAGTGTCGAGATTAGGAGGATGAGAGCAAGAGCAAGATGAGCATGAGCATACACACACTTTATCAAGGGAAGATGGCTTAATTTGTTTATGCTCAATATCATCTTCTGCTTGGTACAAAAATCCAGTCTTATATTAAATGTGTAGTTGTATTCAATCCTTCTAATTTGTATATTTTACATTATGAATAGTAGAGGTCAAAATTTTGTTGCTGGTGTCATTAGACCATAACCATTATATTTGGATCAAATTTAAGGTTGGTTTACAAATTCATGTTTTATAATTATCTTATAAAATAAAAAGGTTACTTATATTTATAATGCAACAACTCATGATAATAGTTCATCTATTTGTTTTCATTGTTGTACTGATGAAAGAAAACTATGAGGCATGAGTGAGTGGATTCCTTCCAATAGCGACTGTGCGAGAATAAAATATGGTTGGTTTTATGATCTATTTGACATCATTTCTGCAGTCTGCTATTAATATTTTTGCTAATTGAAGTTCAAACTTTTGTTAACAGTCGATCCAGTACATGTATTATAAATATACTCGTGTCACTTACTTTATGGAACAGGGACTTTGATGCATTTGATTTGCATCTGCATCTTGCATATGCCGGGCTCAAATTGCACAAAGCCATTAATCAAAATGGAGGTATCACTTATATGCATTGTACAGTTGGACTTGGAAGAGCTCCTGCAACTGCAATACACCTACAAACTAGACTTGCACAAATGATGATAATTGTTTATCATGTGAATACTTCTAATGTGATTTCAATGATTACAATTGGCGTACATGTTGTGGCTTTAAGGTTATAAGCTAAATGATGCAGTCACTCTTTTACAGTTATACCTATTGATCAACTATGTTAAGAGCATCTTATTAACTTCTACATCTCAAGTGTATATAGTTGGTGCTTTACACTTGAGCTCAAATAATAAAAGATAATAATGCATAATGATTTTTTTTAGAAAAAACCCCGTGCGTGCACGGGCATTATAACTAGTACATAAACGCAAGATTAAATCATTACACATTATTCTCAATTTTTAAGATTATTTTCATTAAATGATGCAAATCAATCGTGATGTATTGCACAAAAGATAAGAGTACATATAAGAGTTACGTTATCCATAAAGATGGCCACATCACATGTACAGTATATATTGATATGATCCATAACCATGTGTAATTATCTAATGACCTAAATAACATATTTGGAACTTGACAAAATAGGTTTTGCAAAACTGATACTCCGTGATAATATTAGATGCCAATTTAGAGGAAGTGCATGACCTAAATAACTGATAATACTCCCTCCGTCCCATATTAAGTGTCCATTTTTGACTTTTTGAATTCTTTTTTCATAAACTTTGA